>JAKGSA010002972.1:0-11731 GCA_033558755.1 Philaethria dido
GCAATTTCGGAACAAACTTCGCTGACACACGTCTCATGCCCAAAACGTTAGAAAAAATTTCATGGCACGAGCCAAGCGATATACCAACATCCTCAGCAACTTCTCTGATAGTGATTCGACGATTTTCCAGAACAATTTTCTTCACTGCTTGAACGTTTTCATCAGTTGTTGACGTGCTTGGGCGTCCAGAGCGAGGCTCGTCATTGGCATCTTCCCGGCCATCTTGGAAGAGTTTGTACCACTTGTAAACATTTTTTTTACTCAGAACAGTTTCACCGTATGCCACTGTCAACATTTTAAGTGTTTCGGAGCACTTTATTTTATTTTTTACACAAAATTTGATGCAAACCCTTTGATCCATATTTTTCGATAGCAAGAAATCGCCGAGCACGCAAAACACTTATAACCTTTACGCCTCTCCCAACCAAACAAAAAATGCTATACACTTGAAACTTGGTACTGATGTTCGGGAAGAGTGTACCAACATAACAAAATAAAAAAATCGATAATCGAAAGTACGTTGCCCGCCAAATTTGAAAAGTCACCTTACTTTTTGAACACACCTCGTATTTTACAGGGTCTCCGGCGGATACGTGCGAAGGACGTTGTTAACAACAAACATTCTGGAAGTCCGTCTATCTTCTACTTAGACTTGTAATTTTTAGATGTTTTTTTATTTTTAAAAATATTTTAAAATTTAAACTTAGCGGGACTTAACCCGCACCTCCTGGAAACCGTCTAATAGCTCCGACAGCTAAACCATACGTTCTTATACAACTATATTGAATTTCTTACCAGCTTTGTTACAACCTATATTTGCTGTGAGCACCTCTGTAGAGATATTTTTACAAATTTCTGCTATCCAAAGATTATTATTAAGAACAATTCCCTCTGCCTACTCTGCTATATGCGGGATATATATCCCGCATATGCAGAGGCACAAGCAAGCGACTGTAAACGCGATATGTTGTGGGTTCGATTAATATTTTCATTTCCTGGGTTTAACAACGCAAATCGCGGCATTGAGTTCCGCCACTCAGCACGCAATGCCTCAATTCGGCGGAAAGTCGGGAGCGGAGTGTCTTAACACTTGGTTCTCGGATTCCCTCTACCTACCCTATATAATAAAGTGACATATACATACATTGGCTACAGAACGCGTTGTTAACGCGTCAACGAGGACACTAGTTTTAATAAATGTAAGAAAATTTTTAAGAAGTATTCTCCCACGGACTAACAACGCAAATGAGGTGAAACGGGTTAAATGGGTCGAATTGTAAAAGCAATTTAAAGTTTGCAGAAAGAATTCATAGTGAGTGGTGTTCGAGAGACGTTTTAATATGAGATTAAATTTTATGCTCGTACGATATTAGCTTACGTAGGAACTTTTTCAAAATACTAATAGTTTTAATTATATTATCTTTTTTTTAGCTTCACGCTGTATCCCGCATATAGCAGGGTAGGCAGAGGGAACCTAGTGTTAAGACACTCCGTTCCCCACTTATATCTTTATACACTAGGTGGAAACTTGAGAACGGAATATTTTATTACTAGATAGAGACACTATCTTTTCTACAATACGCAGGAAGTAAACAAAAATAACAGTTTCAAAAGTTGATTGACTGATTTTATATAAAATTTTCAATATGAGACGTATGGAAGTAAATTTTGGCACAGTTTTATAGTACTTGGTATTGTTATTGTGATCTTGGCATTCCCTGAGTTGTTAAAATTCGATATCTAAATTGAATGATACAGTTTCCATGATTTTACTTTTTAAAATATTTTGCAATTGTGAATATAAAGTTGTTATTTTTTTTTTAATTTATAAAGAGGCCTTTATGTCGTAGTGGGACAGAGTCTAAATGCAAACGCGATTGTTTATGGGTTCGATTCCCACTCGGGGAAATGATATTTAAATTATTTTTACTTATCCGCTCTTGGAAGGTAATTCACGGCGTTGAGTTCTGCCATACATATGTGAAATGTCTCAAAATTCGGCGGAAAGTGGAGAATGGATTATCTTGGCAGTGGGTTCTCTTTGACTATCCTGCCATGCGGGATAAAGCGCGAAGCTGAAAAAGTATATAATTTTGTTAAATATAATTTTGTTTCTTACTAAACCTTTTCTTAGTTAGCCTGATTTTTGAATAACTATTTATAACATATCGTATCAAAAACCTTTCTAGGAGCCTTCAAGAAATTGAAGGAAAGAATTTATTTTCCAGGCCTGAAAAGACTAAAATGGCTTAAATATTAAGAAGACATTTAAAGTTTGCCAAAAGGTTTTGCTTGTACCGCAAATGAAATAAGACGAGGCAATCGGATTTAAGACCGACCTCAGTTTCTGGGTTAAGTCTATATATATAAAATACTCGACTATATATGAAACAAGTGACTGACAGACAACAGGGGAAAGTGCTGGCCATAGACGATTTTTTTTCGCTTCTCGCTGTATCAGCTCTCATAGCAGGGTAGACCGAGGGAACTGGAGAACCTAGTGTTGAGATACTCACAGAGAACGCTCCTTTAACATTTTTTTTTCCCACTTACCGCTGAATTAAGGCATTGTGTGTTGAGTGGTGGAACTCAACGCCGCGCTTGCGATAGAAGATTGAAATTTGGCATAATATATATAATTGGATCCTTGAGGAGTGTAGGAGGAGCACTTAGAGAGAATTTCTTGAAATTACTACGAAAACAGGGAAACCAGGAAGATACAAAGTCACGGAATACAGCTAGTGAACCTATATTTCTTTTACTGCTAGACACTATTGCAAGTAAGTTTTGGTCTGTGTAGGTTCGATTCTATTCCTTGGCATCTTTTTATTATATTTAGCGGCGTTAAGTTCCACCATTTAGTACGCAGTGTCTTGAATTCGGGCGGAACTTGGAAAGGGAAGTGTCTTGACATTGGGTACTATATGTAAATACGTAAAGTAAAAACTTTGGATCCCTTTTTACGAAAATTACGCGGACGGAGGAGCATGAAACTTGGCACACCTATAGTTTATACAGCGAAATAGTACACAATGATTATATTTTCTAAAAATAATGTATAAAAATATATTAAATTAATAAAATAAATTTTACATACACTACCACGATTTGACATCCATGTTTATATAAAGTGACATCGTCACTACGCAATGCGTTATTAACGCATTTACGGGGACACTAGTATTTAATTAATATTAATAATTTAATATCTTTAATTTAACCAAAACATTTCAAATTTTAAATCGTAAATAGTATTTTTTTACATCCATAAGCCCAACATTATTTCAAAACAAATATAATAACAATAATTAGTTACAAAGAGCACTAAAAATAACCTGTTTTAAGTTTCTCAAATAATGAACGCAGTTCCGCTTTCCAGATCAAAGCCGAATGTTAATGCAACGGTATGGAATGGATTTTATGTTTCCTTTGTGAAGGTAAAAACGCAGATTTACGGAGAAAAATACTACCGGAAATAGAATACTTTGTTGCTGAAATATTGTATTTTAGGAAGTGACAGATGCATGTCGTAATAATTAAGATTTTATTAAAAAGCAAACAGATTTCAATTAACTAAAAAGTGAAATTGTTACGAATAACTCCAAAACTACTTTAAGTAAGTAAGATCTTAATTAAATTTAAACAGGACCACATCAAAAGCATTAGCTATCATATACAAAAAGAGTCATCAAAATTGATTCACCTAGTAAAAAGTAAACACACACAGACGAGCTTGGGAAGTGCCTGGGACTTACGACCCAAGGGTAGGTTTAAGGGGCCCCTTTGAAATACGAGTATGCATTAACGCATTAAAAAATAACAATAAAATGCACTTAAAATTACAATTATTACGAATAACTCAAAAACTACTTGTAAAATCTTAACTGAATTTTAAAAAAATACCACGTTAGAAGCATTACATAAATACATACGAGACATAGCTTCACCCTGTATCCCGCATATAGGATATAACCTAGTGTTAAGACACTCCGTTCCCCACTTTCCGCCAAATTGAGGCGTTGCGTGCTGAGTGACGGAACTCAACGCCGCGCTTTGCCTTTGTTAGAAGCATTAGCTTTCATAAAAAAGAAAGAGTGATCGAAAACCTCCGCTTTTCATGATATCCTTAAAAATGTTAGTATAAGACGAAATAATGAACCTAGAAACGCAAGAAGACTTTAAAAAATCACCGTCCATTTATTCAATAGTACACATAAGTATGAAATATGTTCCCTCATACTACGCCCAAATAATTCTTAAACGCTAAATTGCCCAAAGACGTTTAATGACGCTCAAAAAACCTTTCTGTAACGAGTGGGAAGCGGCAGGGTGTAATGTTTCTGTGGAAACGAGGTTTGGACTTATGTATGGTAAGAATGACAAAAATTGGGACGTTTTTGGTAATGTATGTTTTCTTTAAATTTATTTATTGAGAGAGGAGATGTGAGAGTTCTTTCTCTCTTCTTTTTTTTTTTAACTTCACGCTGTATCCCGCATATAGCAGGGTAGGCAGAGGGAATCAGAGAACCTAGTGTTAAGATACTCCATTTTCTTTCAACAAATCCGTATCCCACTTTCCGCCGAATTGAGACATTGCGTGGCGGAACTCAACGCCGCGTTTTGCCTTGTTACCAAGAGTTATATCACTTTGTTGTTATTATTCCGTTGAAGTTTAATTTAACCTAAACATTAATCAACTTTCAAAACAGAAAGAGGTTATCAATTTGTCCGTATTTTTTTAAATGGAACTATTTAATTATATCATGAAGTAAAAAAAAATTATATTGTGTATGTCATAGAACTATTTTATTTATAATCATGAAGTGAAAAAAAAAATTAAAGAAGCCTGTCGTGGCGCAGAGACACAAGCGTATAACTGTAAACGCGAAAAGCTGTGGTGTGTGTGGTTCGATTCCCACGTCAGGAAATGAAAATAGTAAATATTATTTAATATTTTAATTTTCTCGCTCTCGTTACAAAGCAAAGCTCGGCGTTGAGTTCCGCCACTCAGCACGCAATGCTTCACTTCAGTGGAAGGTGGGGAACGGATATTAAGAGAACGGAGTGTCTTACCACTAGGTTTTCTGGTTCCCTCTGCCTTCCCTGCTATATGCGGGATACAGCGTGCAGCCAAAAAAAAAGTATTGTATTTGTTAGCGTAGGGCAGTGGGACAGCGTCTAATTTTAAAACGCGATGGTTGTATGTTTTGTTCTGATTCGGGGAAACGATTATTTTCATTTCTTCGCTCTGGTAAGATAAAGCGCGCAATGTCTTAATTTCAGGCGGACAGCGGAGAACGGAGTGTCATTCATTATACTGGGTTCTCTCAGGATAATCCGTGAAGCTGGTTACCAAATGATACACATAGGTCCACTTGAATTAATTTTGGAAATGGCAAACAATATTTAGCTTTGTATGTAACATATATTTATATTATTGTTAACTTACCACTATATTTTACTTATAAATGTTATCTAGAATCGATTACGTTAATCCGATTTGCAGTCTATTACGCACGCTTTAACACTTGAATGACTGAACTAATCTTCTTAAGTCGTACGTAGTCTCACTCTAACATATAGCATATATTTTTAAGCCACAGGCCTCAGGTTTTACTGCCAAAACGGAGAAAAAATAAGAATAAAATACCAACAAAGTGACCAGAAATAGGTTTAGAGGTAATTTGTACGAAACAAATATGTTTTTTTTTAACTTCACGCTGTAACCCGCATATAGCAGAGGGAACCTAAGAACCTAAACTAGGTTCTCAGGTTCCCTCTGCCTACCCCGCTATATGCGGGATACAGCGTGAAGTTAAAAAAAAAAGAAAAGAAAGAAAGTAGTTGCCAGAAAAATTGTGAGAGTGATATTGTATGACCATATTTGAATTATTTTCATCTCTCCATTCTAGTAAATAAAAGAGGGTTTAGATTTCGCCATTTAACACGCGATATCTCGTATTCCGGAAAGCCGAAAACGGAGTGTTTTAACACTAGGTTCTTTGACTAGCCTGTGAGGGATAAATGAAGTTACTTTCCCAGAATGGCTTGGCTTAAGATCATTACTAGAACAAAATATGTGAGATATAAAAAAATACTCGCCGAGTGAATGACACTTAAGTTTATGAGTCATCAAAAAGCAGACCATTTTGTGGGTGTTTTCATCAAATTTGATCCAACAATAACTTTTTTATTTACTTCCGCTTAAATTTTATGTTCCACACAAAGCCTGTAATTTAACTTCGATCATTATTTAGGGTTTCATAGTGCGTTTTTGGTGACAATTTTTGTTGAATATTTTTGTACAATCGAGGCTATCGCGGTTTAGTGGGTCATCGTATAACTGTAAATGTAGATTCAATCAGATATAGACTAGATAAAAAATATATAAATTGGAATATTTTTTATTCAAGAACCGTTATGGCGAGTGGTTGTGATTTTGATTCCCGCCCGTGGGGAATGATTATATTTATTTTTTTTCTATTTTTCTGCTCTGAAACAACAATAAACGGCGTTGAGTTCCGCAAATCAATATGCACTGTCTTGATTCTATGCGAAATGTTGAAAACGGAAGATAATAACACTAGGTTCACTCTGATTACCCCGCAATGCGGGATAAAGTGTGAACCTGAAAATCTTCTTTCTAGGAAATTATTATAACTAGTGTCTCCGTTGACGCGTTAACAACGCGTTGTCTTTAGTATTGTATGTATATGTCATATTGTGTAAACATGATGTCAAACCATGGCAGCGTGTGTAACGTGTATTTTATTAATTTAATATACTTTTTATTCATTATTTAAAAATATTAAAAATATTAGCATTCTGCACTCCTCTATATAAACTATAAGTGTGCCAAGTTTCATGCTCCTGTCCGCGTAATTTTCGTAAAAAGGGATCTTAAAGTTGTTCCTTCACGTATTTATATATTGATTAAATTATTTTCATTTCTTTAGTCTAATAATACCTAAATACGGCATAGAGCTCCACCAATCAATACGCAATACTTCAAAATCAGGCATACAGTGGAGGATGGAGTGTCATGACACTATCTTCTCTCCCATCAAAGCTTCAAAAACACTTTAAATACAATTTAACTGTAAATTACGTAATAAACCCTCTCAAAAGCTCTTCACCAAAGTTTTCATTGGTTTTATTTAGAGGTCCCTTTCGATGTGAACATAAAACATTTTTATATCTTTACAAAGTTTTCACGCCATTTTCTAAGTTAACGTTATTGCCTATGAAACTTATAATAGTAAAGTACTTGCGGCTCAAGCATATGTAAATGAGGAAGGATATCGATGATTTCCTCTGAATTTTTGACACGTGGTATATATCTTTTATTATATTTTTTCTGGATTAGATTTTCTTGGATTTTTTCTGAATTATTGTATTATTTTTTTCTTTTAGTCAACTATGTTAAACTTATCTAAAGTTCAGTTTCGTGAAATTTCGCACTGCGTTGAATTTCGCCACTTATGGCTAGAATTCAGTTGGAAAGTAGAGAAAGGAAATTCTTGAATTGAAAACTAATGTTAACATATAAATAATGGTTAAAATAACTAAGCTATAAGCGATATTTATGAGTACAATGTTAGAGCCCTATTTGCAATATATTTATTAGTAACATACATACATACCTTCACTTCATTACATCACTTGAAATTTTTAAACGTAAACTGAAAAACTACTTTTTATTAAAACAGAATATATAATGTGCTTACTGTGGTTTATACACATGTATTTACATTTGGTACTATATGTATACCATTTACTTATTTTGTATGTATGGATGTATGCACATATGTATGTATATGTATGTATAAAAAGAAGGAATGTATGTATGTAAGGTATGTATGTATGTATGTGTATGTATGTATGTATGTATGTGTATGTATGTATGTATATGTATAAATGTATAAGGGCATAAGAAGGGTATGGGCACACAAGGTTGTATGTATGTATGTATGTACAAAGTGTATGTATGTATGTATGTATGTATGTATGCATGTATGTATGTATGTATGTGGTATATAGAGAGATATATATATATATATATATATATATATATATATATGTATATATTTATATATGTATGTAAAATTAATACTTTTAAGTGTTCTATCAAGCAGCTTTGATCCATAGTTTTATATTATTTTTTGAATGGTGGGCTCGTAAGAAATCACTTATAGTGATAAGGCTGCCATTGCAATACAACGTTTTATCATGTTTTATGTATTGTTATTATGAGAATTGTAAATTGTATGTGCAATAAAGTATTATTATTATGTATCTCTGATTATACCTCCTTCCTCCTCCTCTGGGTTCAAAGGAACCTGGTCCTTTGAAGGCTTGCGTGGGGACACAGGTCCAACACGTAGAGGCCCCTTTGAGACAATAAAATTTTTTATCGACGTACACCGATCCGTCCCCTGAGTAAACTATAGGCAATTGCTCGGGAGACATCACCGGTCAATGCGTGTGGAGCTATGGAACATATGGAAATCTAAAACAGGGTTTTGAATGGAGTTTCATTGAATTTTCGCACTGGGGCCAGTTGATTGAGATTACCGGACGTCCGCCTCTTCAACAGTCTCAAATTGAAAGGTTAGCGGATTTGGTGACTCGCTTCCACTGGATGGGCCCCACAGCGGCGTGCAGTGCCTTGGGCGCAACATCGGTGTGGTCGGCTAAGGTGTTGAGAGGTGCACCGGTCACCATCGCGAGAGTCGTGGAGCGGTTTCCGCTATTACGCAGATTGAGCACTTCCACCCTTTCGAGCATATAGCTCTTGCGCTCCACTCTGCCGGCCAATGAAGGCAAAGCCAGAGGCGGGGGATAAATTACACCTCCCTCTGAGGTCTCAGGTCCGTGGGTCGCTACTCCCCAACAGCTCGTTAAGCTGTTCTGCGGGCTTATTATTATTATTATTATACATTATTACTTCACGCTGTATCCCACATATAGCAGGGCAGGCAGAGGGAACCTAATAGTTAAGACACTCCATTCCCCACTTTCTGAGAGATTGTGTGCTATGGCGGAACTCAACGCCGCGCTTGCCTTGTTACCAAACCGAGCTTCTGGAGTGGGAATCGAACCCACAACAAATCGCATTACTTTACAGTCAGACGATATCCACTGCGCCATAAGCGCCGCAACAAATTGAAACGTTGTTTTTACTTATACGCCAGTATTAGTAGAAAATTTAATTAAGCCCCATAGCTTTTTGCTATGTTGAAACCTGTTGAAACTTTTAACCGAGTTCATAAAAGGACGTTACCTATTATAATGTTTTTTTAATTTTTTTTAACTTTACGCTGTATCCCACATATAGCGGGGTAGGCAGAGGGAACCTGAGAACCTTTTTTTCTTTCTTTTTTTGTGAGTAAGACACTCCATTCTTTCTTTCAACATTTCCGTTCCCCACTTTCCGCCAAATTGAGGTATTGCGTGCTGAGTTATGGAACTTAGCGCCAGGTTGTTTTGTTACTCAAATCCAGGAAATGAAAATACTAAACTTTTGTATTTCCTGAGAGAACGAACCCACACAATATGTCACTGCCTGCAGCCTCTGCGCCACGTACTCATATTTTTTCATGTGTTACCGCATTAATTTTTAACTGGCCTCCGCTGCTGTAAAGGTCCTGTAAGAGGCGGTATCCCAGTAGCTTCGTTGATAGGAGGTTCAAGTCCTCCGACCGGGCTCAAGTAACACCACTATCATGTCAAAAACAATCTGCTAAATATCTGAGGATGTGCTCCGGTTCGATGGCATGTAAGCCAGGTTTTCCCTATTCCCATCCATCCTTTCCCCAGAATGTGGTGGTTCCGATGGCGAACTGCCGCGGCCACTACGTCATTTCCTCCCCCTCCCATCTGAACACTAGGTCGGTAACGCATCTACAACATCTCTGGTGTTGTAGATGTTCATGGGCGAAGGACAACTTACCATCAGGTGGTCCTTCTGCTCGTTTGCCATCCTTTACTAATAAAAAAAAACTGGACTAACCAATTTTGATGATTCTTTTTTTATTTGATAGCTAGTGCTTCTGATACGGTCTCGTTTTAATTTCCTTAGGATCTAACAAGTAGATTTTGTGTTATTCGAAATAATTTTACTTTTTAATGCGTTTTCTGTAATATCGATTACTTTTTTCTGCTAAAATTATTTCAATAAGTCTTCAATACATCATTTATTATACTCCAAGCTGAAGTATTACACGAACTAATCCAATATCCAAAGCAATTACACGAGCAATTCCAACGTAAATATATTTGAAGGTATAAACGCTAACGAAAAAAACTTCCAGTGTTACGTTTCATTTCGCTTTCATTAATTTAAAGTAACCTTCGCGTCCAAATGAGGGGTAATGTTGGTGAGAAATGGAAACGCCTGACGTCTACAACTCAAGGTTTCGTCAAATTTACATACGTATATATTCGTATATTTTGGTAGCTCCACGCTGTTTCCCTTAAAGAATCTAGTGTCCTTTCCTTCATTCTCCACTTTCTACGCAAAATCAAGATGTTTTTTATTGATGGACGTAACTTAACTTCGCCCTTTTGTTTTATAAGAGCAGAAATGTGATAATAATTAAATATAATAATTATCCATAAGGGAGAATCAAACCCACAATGCTGATCACAGTGCGGATATAGACCATTAGAATTAGATAGATGGTTGGTGTCAAAAATTTTACCAAAAACACTGCACCAAACACTAATTGTATTTACAGTCAGACGTCCCACTGCGCTGGCCTTCAATAATAATGCTCGAATTTGTGTGGAAAGCGGGGAACAGAATATCTAGATTTTTATTTATTTTTTTTTAACTTTACGCTGTATCCCACAATATAGCAGGGTAGGCAGAGGAAACTTGAGAACCTAGTGTTAAGACACTCCGTTCTCTTACAACAATTTCGTTCCCCACTTTCCGCCCGATTGAGGCATTGCGTGTTGAATGGCGGAACTCAACGCCGCGCTTTGCCTTGTTACCAAACCCAGGAAATGAAAATATGAACATTTCCTGGAGTGGAAATCGAACCCACAACCTGTCGTGTTTACAGTCGCACGCTTGTGCCTCTGCGCCACGACAGATATTTTTAATAATTTAAAAAGTTAATCACGAGCTTAGGAAACGAAAATTTGAAGTGAAAAATTTGACCGCAACGAGACTCAAACTTGTATCTCTTGGAAACCGTCATAGCGCTCTGACTGCTAAAATAAAATACATACAAAAGTATGGCAATATGAAGAACTAGCTTTCCGCCCGCGGCTTCGCCCGCGTGGAATATTCGGTCTAGACTATTTGTCAAAATTGGTTAAGTGGTTTAAGTGTGAAAATTGTCAACAGTTGAACAAATTTTACATGATTTTATGTTTGACAATAAGGAACTTCTATACAAACTTTCATCCCTTATTTTGTCCCCTTCTATCATTTTTTTCACGTTAAAAAGTATTCTATGTCCTTTCCCAAGTACAGTTTTATCTTCCTACCGAATTTCATCAAAATCGGTTCAGTGGTTTAGACGTGAAAGCGTAACAGACAGACAGACAGACAAACAGACAGACAGAGTTACTTTACATTTATAATATTAGTAAGGATTATAGCAATATTACATACATATACTACCATATTTTAATACCGAAATAGAGAACCAATTTATAGTAGTAATCTATCGGCTATTAGTCAATATTCATTATCTATATAGGTACATATCAATACAAT
>JAKGSA010002973.1:0-11731 GCA_033558755.1 Philaethria dido
CCATAGTCTTTACGTTTTTGTTGAAGATATTTTCGCATAAATGTAATCTTAACCTTGATATATCAAGTTTATATTGAACTTGCACGCCATCATACCGAAGCTTTTCTATTTTTGCCGCAAAGTTACCTTTAAATTATGTATGCGGACATTAGCGCGCCATGTACCAGATTATAGCTGTGCATAATTTATTTATGTTGTGTAAGGAAAACGAAAATGTAATTTTAATTAAATTTTCGCCGTATTCAATGTGAATTATTAAACACTTTACGGACGACATGCGCTTTTCAATATTAACCATATTCTGAATTGTTTATTTTGTTATTGTTTCAGCGACCAAATTTTGGCAATACTTCCTGAAGTTATACAATGTGCTGAAAAATGGTTAGAAGAAAACGAAGAATTAAAAGCTGTAGATTCTAAGCTTCAAATATGCCATCAGCAAATGGCGCTCATAAAGGAAATCGAAGCTTTTGGTAACAATCTTAGCAATCATCCTCTTTACGCTATATCTCAAAAATATGCTTCCTACAAACAAGCAAAGAACGCTGTCGAAGACTCCATGAAAGCTCTTGTGAAGATCCTTAATGATTTCGATACACAAATAGAGAACTTTAAAAATACGAATGAGGTACTAAATGGGCCTCAATTAATGACATGGGTTCAAGAATTTTCTGGACCACACGAAGACGACGACAAACCGATTTTCGAACACATAAAAGAATTTTTGACTAACGCTGGACAAAGCTCTATGATTACTCAGTGTGAGCAAGCGGAACAAGAATTAAACCAAAGTATGCAACAGTCTAATCTTTTGGTTAGATCATGCCTTGAACTCTTGACGCAATATGTTGCGGTTTCACAATACTATCCACAAAGTCAGACCGAGTACCATCGCATAGTAATGTTCCGGAAATATCTCGCTACGGCATTGGAAAGTAAATCCCCTGAAGTATGTAGGGAAGTATCCAACCAAGTGACAACCCTCGTCAACGCCGAGTCAAACAGTGGTGACACACAACAGATTCTGGCGTACAATTATAGGCTACAGCAAATTAATGCTGAAGTGAACACGACTCTAAATAAATGTCTGGAGAGATTGCAGTTGGAAGGTGGCTCCGAAGCTATATCCTTAGCACAAGATGCCTACATGGAAGCCAAAACTAACATCAGTAATTGGGTACGAACCGAAGACGGTGCTGCATCAGCATTGGAAAATGTCGTAATAGGAATGCTGTGCAACTTAAACAGACGATATTTAATGTTAGAAAATGGGGCTCAAAGCGCGGGAGATTGCCTCGTCGACCTGACTTCTAGAGAAGGAGAGTGGTTCTTGGATGACATGAGTTCCTTGTCAATGCAAGCTGTTGAATTATTATCTTTATTGCCTTTGCAATCTGCTTCAGTGGACGACGCCGCACTGCCGGTTGCCGTAGAATGTGTTAGAAATGCAAACCTTTTGCTAGCGGACTTGGTACAGTTGAATTATAATTTTAGCACTATTATCTTGCCTGAAGCTTTGAAAAAAGTCCATTCTGAGGATCCATCGGCTCTACTAATGATTAACGAGCTTAATTCTGTAATAATGAACTCTCCAGTGCCGTTAAATGATTTACTCGCTCAATTGGAGATGCATTTTAGATATTTGGTTATGGACATGGAGGTGAGTCTTTTACCATAATCAATAACGAGATTTTATATACCAAATATTTTTTTTTTTACACACTTAAAATTCTATCCATTTATTTCCAGTCTCCAGCGTCAAGTTCTCAGATATTAGCAGCGGAACTGAGATCTCGATACGAGGTTCTCCTCTCATCTGCGCCCGAGGGTGAGAGTCAGTCAGCAGGACGAATGCTGCTCATGGGCTTCAACGGACTGTTCGCTGCCGTGGAACTGAGGGCACGGGAGCTGGCGGACCACCTCGCCGCTCCCATACCTCAAGTGTGGAGGAAAATTGATCATATTAACGATGCTATGCGTATGTCGGTGAGTGTAAGCTTACAAAGTTTTTTTATGTTATATAGCTTGATACGTATTGAGAACCTAGATCAAGACTCTTGACTTCTCTACGAGCATACTCCTGAGCCAGGATCCATAAACGTCATTCTTACAACCAATCGCTGTTTCCTATTATATAATAATATTTTTTTAATAATATTAACTACTACATATAACTTATATTCCAGGCGGCAATGCAAAGTCCAGCATTACGATCAGTTCTCGAGGACATCTTCATCGTCCGCCGCATACAAACAGTGGCGGAGGTGTTCGCGCTGTGCGCTCAGCTGGCGGCCGCCTTCCGAGGGGACGCGCACGCGCCGCAAGCGATGCTGTTGGACGATAATGCTCTTTGTAAACCTGTTAAACGGTGGGTTGTTTTTATGATTTATATTTTATATGGTTTTTGATCTTTTGATAGGTTTTTCTTATTTTTTTTCTGTTACTTAACCAAGTTAATCAATCTTGAAATTAAGACATATAATAATAGTATACGTCATTTATAAGTAATTCGTGAGAATATTTTAGTTAGCTTTTTTCAACTATGTTAAGTAAATAATATTGATTTTGTACTAGAGTTATGATAATTACAATATTAGTAAATTGTTTATTATTGCTTTGTTTAAGTATATGGAGTTGTATGGTAAAACTGAAATTTTAGAAAAATTTTTTAGAATGGTTGGTAACAATTGATTTTCAGTTCAGCGGAAGTTTTTGTTTTGTAGTTGTTATCATAATATTCTCTATGTATTTTAACTATGCCAGTTCCAAAAAACCTTACCTTTAAATTTTTTTTTTATTTCCTCTTTCTTTCGTTTGTAGAAAAAGTCTTTTTACAATAATTTCCTCTAGGGCGTTGAATAAAAACTTCACAGAACACCCTCGCTGTCGCCGTTCCTAACTTATTTTAACTTGCTTATTCTTGTCGAGAACTAAGTTTACAGTCGCGTGATAAATTGAATTAAAAGTATCGTTTTTAACTGTAAATGTTTAGATTCTTATATAAAATACACAAAAATATGACAGTATGAATCGATTTTAAATTATCCTTATCAAAATTTTTTTCAAAAAACAAAAACTGTTTTTTATTCAAAAAACAGGTTTTCCCTTTTCCCACCCATCCTTTCCCCAAAATGTGGTGGTTCTGATAGTAGACTACTACATTGTCCCCCCTTCCATCAGTATCCTCTAGGTTGGCAACGCATCTACAACATCTCTGGTGTTGTAGATGTCTATGGGCGAAGGTAACCACTTACCATCAGGTGGTCCTTCTGCTCGTTTGCCGTCCGTTATCAATAAAAAAAAAAAAAAAAATTTACATTTACCAGGAAATCAGCCTAGCTCTTGATCTATAAGTCCATATCTTACTCAAAATGTTTTTCAAAATATTGAATACTGAGCGTTAAGATCGGATTGATATATAAAGCTCGTATCAAATAAGCCCACTATTTACTACTAGCGAAAGTTTATAACAATGGATTCTTATAATGCTTGTTCTCTTTCACACTGAATGGATCAAAGTGAAACAGAATATAGATTTTTTTTTTCTTTTTTCTTTATTTTTTTTAACTTCACGCTGTAACCCGCATATAGCAGGGTAGACAGAGGGAACCTGAGAACCTAGTTTTAAGACACTCCGTTCTCTTACAACAATTTTGTTCACCACTTTCCGCCGAATTGGGCATTGCGTGCTGAGTAGCGGAACTCAACGCCGCGCTTTGCTAATATTGATTTTACATGAGAATTACACGTAGGCTACAATTTTTTGGTGGTAGGAGGTTCGTCCTCCGTCGCGACCACTATCATGTCAAAGACGAACCGCCAAATATCTTATGATGTGTTCCGGTTCGATGGCATGTAAGCCAGGTTTTCCCCTATCCCACCCATCCTTTCCCCAAAATGTAGTGGTTCCAATAGCGGACTACTACATTGTCCTCCCCTTCCATCTGTATCCTCTAGGTTGGCAACGCATCTACAACATCTGTGGTGGTGTAGATGTTCATGGGCGAAGGTAACCACTTACCATCAGGTGGTCCTTCTGCTCGTTTGCCATCAGTTATCCATAAAAAAAAAAAAAAAAAATTAAAGATAAATATTTTGTGCGATACGACAAGTACCTAAGCTTATATAAATGAAAACCGAAGTTATAAATGTACGTAATATATTTTACAGATTCACAGCGGAATATGTGTCACGATGCGTTTTGGGTGTTCACTCCAAAGCCTTAGCGTCTGTTCTTTGCTTACTACTACGACGTGCAAGACTCGATCTACATGCTGAAGTCGAACAGAAAGAAATAGGTATGTATTAAATACATACATGTATTCCTATCAGTGGCGAGGGGTGAAAATTTTAGTTGGGCAAGCCGGTAAATTAAGGTAAGCCGGTAATTTTTAGGGAAGCCGATATGTTTAGGGAAATCGGTATAGGATGTCAAGGTATGTAGTAATTTCACTATACACTTTTGGCGATGACCTTCTTTTTTAGATCTATAAGATCTCAGAGCATGTTTTTGCAATTTTATGCCCAATTTTCCTGGCGACCTTTTTTTTTTTAGCTTCCACAAACAAGCAAGTCCCACAAATCAAACAAGGGCTTGACTTTGTTTTTTCGAGCTCCACATTTTCCTGGCGAGCTTTTTTTTTTAGATCTCATACTTGTATTTTGAAAAGTTAGGCAAGCCGGTTGAAATCGAGTTATATGAACGCCTCGCCACTGATTCCTATACAGAATAATTAGGAAAAATGTTTTTGATGTAGTTTCTTTACAACGAGAGGATGTCTCGCTAAGGTTTTCAAAAATAATAACTGTTTGAAAACCATATATTTTTATGTGCGGTGCAGTTTAACATTCTCTGACTGTACACGCGATGGCTCTGGGTTCAATTCCTATACGAGGGAATGCTTATACTTAATTTATTTACATTTCCTACCTCTGCTAAGACAAAACTTGATGTTGAGTTCCACTATTGAACTATTGTCAACTCATATGTGCCGAAATCATAAAAACCAAGAAAAACATGAAATTGAAAATGACATAAATATATATTTGTTATTTTCTTATTATGTATCCGGTGGCGGAATTCAACGAAAACTAAAAAAAAAATTATATAACATAGAACTATATATGAGAATTAAAATAAAGGATTTATATAGTGAGTACTCACTCACTCACTCACTCCACTCACTCACTCACTCACTCACTCACTCACCCACTCACTCGCTCACTCACTCACACTCAGTAGTAACACGTTTCTAATAATAAATGACATGTAGATGCAGATTTGGTGTATCGATTAATAATACTTCTAATCTCTTAGACGGAAGAGCTCTACGGTAGTGCTCATTTAACTCATCTCACATGCTCTTACGTGGCACTGTACCTTGTAAAAATTGGCTTGTTTTCTGTATGATTAGAAATTTCTTGCTAGTATTTATTGGGGTGATTGATAATAAATGAATGCCTTAATTATTGAATGAAAATTCATCATTAAAGTCATTTGGAATAGTGACAGGTTAATTTTTTGAATGTCAATTAGTATGATATTGGTTCACTAAAGTTAATATCTGTAAAAGAATATGTACGAAAACTCAGCAGGATTTAACCCAAAATAAATCTAATCTATTCTGAACTTACAATTGTTTTATTAGAGAAAATTGTATTTCGCTAATGTTTTGCAATTTTTTAATTTTTTTTTTTTTTTTTTTTATGGATAACTGATGGCAAACGAGAGCAGAAGGACCACCTGATGGTAAGTGTACCTTCGCCCATGAACATCTCTACAACACCAGAGGCGTTGTAGATGCGTTACCAACCCTAGAGGATACAGATGGAAGGGGAGGACAATGGTAGTCCGCTATCGGAACACTACATTTTGGGGGAAAAGGATGGGTGGGATAAGGGGAAAACCACAAACTTACATGCCATCGAACCGGAACACATCATAGGATATTTGGCGGTTCATGCTTTGACATGATAGTGGTCGCGAAGGCAGACGGAGGACAGACCTCCTACCACCAAACAGAAATTTTAAATTTTTAAATTTTTTAATGAACATTTACGTCTTCAATCTAGTTTTTTCAAATATGTATGTGTGAAGCCTGCATTGAATTCCTTTCTTTAGTAGTTCAATTTGGGCGTGCTTTACTATTGTTGATGTTAGGATTAGATAGATGGCGGTGAGTGGTTAGAAAATAAGATTTAATTGTAAGAGACAAAATGGCGTCAGATGTACAGTGGTAAAAATAAAAGTGAATTGAAGATTTATGTTAAAAGTATTGAAAAGAGATCGACCAAGTAACTTTAAATGTCGTTTCTTTTTTGTTACAGAGCAACACATGGTTATTGGTGTGAGGGAGTTCTGCAAGAATTGACTAAATTACAGACTTATATGTATATTATTTTATTTACAATATGATAATATATTTTATTTTTATATGAATATAAATAATAATACTTAAAATCGCTCTGCAGGAAGGCGCTCCACATCGGCTGTCAATACTCTCACCTCATTCACTAGGAAGAATTTTCATATAAATTTTCACGCTGTATATATATACATATTTTGTTTGGTGGTAGGAGAGGTTCGTCCTCCGTCTGGCTCACTGACCACTATCATGTCAAAGACAGACCGCCAAATATCCTATGATGTGTTCCGGTTCGATGGCATGTAAGCCAGGTTTTCCCATTCCACTTGCGTCTTTCCCCCAAATGTGGTGGTTCCGAGAACAGGCTTTACATTGTCTCACTTCTTCATCTGTATCCTCTATGGGTTGGCAACGTATCTACAACACTATACTCTGGTGTTGTAGATATTACAGGGCCTCTTTCTGGCAGGCTCGATCACTACTGTTTGCCATCCGTCTCCCTTAAACTATCTTATCAAATATATATAAACTTTTTGTTATATGTTATCGTAGAACATCATGGGTGTCACACTAGAATCGCTCTGTGACAAAGTGCAGAAACAGGCAAACGCTCGTACACACGCTCGTCCCGCGCGACGCCCCTCGCGGCGGCGCTGCGGAGGCGGCGCGCGCGCGCGTGCTGCGTGCGGCGCTGTTGACGCGCGCCGCGGAGAGAGCCCGCGGCGCTGCTCGCGCGGCTAGGTTACGTGCGGCCGCTCATGCCAGGTTGCATGCTGAGGTTAGTGCGGGTTGTGTGCGGGGGAGATACATATGTTGACATTATATAGACGGCTTTCCATCAGCCGGGCTGGAGTATCATATAATCCGTCCGAGTCCTCGAGTTAGGTGGGTATTCGTAATGGATTTCTTTATATATAAAAAAAAAATATAATTTGTATATAATTTGTGATTTGTTTTTATTGTAAATTTAAAAATAAAATATTGCATTAAAAGGTTATTAATTGGATGTCTTTTTTAAATATAAAGATATAATGGATTATGATTGTATTTCTGCATAAAAAGTAGTTTATATATTTTTTTTATTTATAGTACTTTTGACTCGAAGCAAAAATATCAAGTTGAAGTCGTTTTGGTAAAACTTTGTGGAAACTAATAATAAATATTGATACCTAATAAAATATGGTATATTTATTTATTATTATACAACAATATTCAAATTTAAATAATTTTATTCAAACTAAAAAGTCACAAGCTTCATTTTTTGAACGTCAAACAATTTACCACCAGTTCACAAAATGGAATGCCTCAGACCTGAGAGGAACCGGCGCAAGAAACTCAGCGGTATCTTTTCCTATTCACAATAATTTTTGACATACGTAGGTGGTATCCGGTCGGGCGGAGGGCGGCGCCCCCCCGGCGGGCGCACTGGGGCGCCGCGCGCGCGAGCTGGCGGCCGCGCGGGACCGCCTCGACGGCGCCACACAGCGCGCGCAGGCGCTCGTCACGGCGGCGCACCAGAGGTGGGGATACATCTTTACAGAATTCACTCATGCACCCTTACACACATACTCACCTATACACACACACACACACACACATACACACACTCACAAAAAAACCTTTTTGTGAATTTGTAATTTCTTACTGTGTCACTTTGTATATATATATATATATATATATTCTAATTTGTCATTACTTTCTCTCTATGTTATTTTGTTAATATATTTACAACTTTAGTATTGTATTGTCAGTAAGAACGCTTGTGAGGTGGGCGTTAATAACCGCAACACAGTTTTATACTAATGCGGTTATTATCGTACAATTTTGTTTTTCTGATGTCCTGCTAAATGTTGGAAATGAATAAATAAATAAATAAATATGTTATACGTACATACATACATAACGCTTGTCGTGGCGCAGAGGCACAAGCGTGCGACTGTAAACGCGACAGGTTGTGGGTTCGAGACCCACTCCACAAAATGTTTAGTATTTTTCCTGGTTTTAGTAACAAGGCAAAGCGCAGCGTTGAGTTCCGCCACTCAACACGCAATGCCTCAATTTGGTGGAAGGTGGGGAACGGAATTGTTGTAAAAGAACAGAGTGTCTTAACACTAGGTTCTCTGGTTCTCTCTGCCTACCCTGCTATATGTAGGATACAGCGTAAAGTTAAAAAAAATATACATAGCTTCACGCTGTATCCCACATACAGCATTCCATTCCCCACTTGCCACCGAATTGAGACCTTGCATGCGAGTGGCGAAACTCATAATAATATTTTATTAGAGCTATTGATTATTAAAAATAACAAAAATTTATATTTTTTATACTAAATTTATTTCTATACTGTTTTTATTTTTTGAAATGAAATTAATTTTGAAATACGTGAAGCTAAAACTTTGTACCCCTTACGAAAGTCACGCAGACGGAGGTGTATGAAACTTGGCACACTTATAGTTTATATAGAGAAGAAATGCGGAATGCTAATATATATTTTTTATAATACATAAAAAGTATATTAATTTGATAAAATAAATGTTACACACACTACCATAGTTTGACATCCATGTTTATATAAAATTACATATGCATTGCTAAAGACTACGCGTTATTAACACATCAACGAGGACACTAGTAAAATTAAATAGGTGAAAAAATGAAATTAACACAACATTGCGTAATGATTTGTTTTAAAAATCTGTAATTCAGTTTTTTACAAATTTTATAATTCCATTCACATACATTCTTTTGTAAGCCATTTTTCAGAAGTACTCGTACCTTTTATTATATTTTTATATTGTAATTGGTTTTTTAAATTCAATGTATTGAAATAATTATTTTACTAGTAGTTAGTAGTTACTTTGGTGGTAGGAGGTTCGTCCTCCGTCTGGCTCGCGACCACTAATATCATGTCAAAGACGAACCGCCAAATATCCTATGATGTGTTCATTCGATGGCATGTAAGCCAGGTTTACCCCTACTCACCATCCCTTTCCCGAAAATGTGGTGGTTAGCCGATAGCGGACTACTACATTGTCACTCCCCTTCCATCTGTATCCTCTGGGTTGGCAGCTTGCATCTACAACATCTCTGGTGTTGGCCCAGATATCTATGAACGAAAATGACCCTTACCCCATCAGGTGGTCCTTCTGCTCGTTTGCCAAATAGTTATCCATAAAAAAAAAAAAGCTTACTGATTCAGTTAAATTATTATTTCATATTTTATGTTTTATTATTTTACCACTAAAGTTGTTGTCTTGAAATTCATGACAATAATCATAGCTACCAATGATATTTTGTTGTTTTTTTTTTTTTTTAACTCGCTCTATCCCGCATATAATAGGGAACCTGAGAACCTAGTGTTAAGACACTCTTTTCTCTTACAACAATTCCGTTCCCCCACTTTTTTTCGCCACTGAGGCATTGCATACTGAGTGGCGAGAACTCAACCTCCACGCCTTACAATGTTATATAAAAATAAAAATACAGCTTGTTATAATACCCGCAGAGTAAAATGGGGCGCGGGCGCAAACCCAGCACTGCAAGGAGTGCTACACTTGTTAGAAAGCAGCTGGGCGGGACGCACGCGGCGTTCAGCGCGGTTGTGCGCCGTGTGCGCGGCAACGTTAGCACCACACGCACGTGCCGTGGCGTTGAGCGCCGCTTTGCGCTCAGAGGGCTCGCGCGTGGGTCGGCGTACTGCGCGTAACCTGATGCGCCGCGCTCTCACTGGGAAGGTAAATATCCCTTCTACACATATTATAGCTTAGCAAGAAAAAATGTCTTAAAATCACCATGGTGCATTGTCATGAAACAGCGTCCAATTGTAAACGAGATAGTTGTAGATTCGATTCTCACTGGATGAGTGCTTGTATTCAAATTTTTTTTTATTTTCTTGCTGTGGTAAGACAAAGTGTAGCGTTGAGTTTCGTTTCAATATAAATATAATGTCTTTATTTTGGACGGAAAGTGGAGAACAAAGTCTTGACACGAGAATCTTTCTGGTTATCTTGCTGCGTGAAAATGAATAATATGTATATATAATAATCGATTCAAAATATAGTTAAAATTGAAATCGATTTATTTTGTGGATGCTATTAAAAATTAATTCCTTGTAATAATTAGTGTATTTTTT
Source organism: Philaethria dido (assembly GCA_033558755.1). Taxonomy (NCBI): domain Eukaryota; kingdom Metazoa; phylum Arthropoda; class Insecta; order Lepidoptera; family Nymphalidae; genus Philaethria; species Philaethria dido. Next base: position 10,498 of record JAKGSA010002973.1, read on the forward strand.
ATTAAATATATTATATTTCTAAATATAAATGTATTGATAAATGTTTAAATTATATTTATTATGTGTTTTTATGTGCAGGCTTGTGCGCTCGCAGAAAAGTATTCACTGGAAGTGTCACCCATTGAAGAGTCACTTATGGAAATGCTGCACCCTGAAGGAAATATCGACGCACAATGGGTATATATTTATTTATTTTTTTTATTGATAACGGACGGCAAACGAGCAGAAGGACCACCTGATGGTAAGTGGTTACCTTCGCCCATAGACATCTACAACACCAGAGATGTTGTAGATGCGTTGCCAACCTAGAGGATACTGATGGAAGGAGGGACAATGTAGTAGTCCACTATCAGAACCACCACATTTTGGGGAAAGGATGGGTGGGAAAGGGGAAAATCTGGCTTACATGCCATCGAACCGGAACACATCATTAGATATTTGGCGGTTCGTCTTTGACATGATAGTGGTCGCGAGCCAGACGGAGGACGAACCTCCTACCACCTAACAGAAATGTTCTCTTAGTTCTATCTAAAACGTGAATATGTTGGTAAGTAGACTTGCATATACATTTTTTAAAAATGTTAGAAGCATCAAGTCTTTTTATTTGTAAGGGAAATAAATAAAAATATTATAAAAATAAAGTAAATTAAAGAACAGTGGCGAGGCGTCCATACAACTCGGTTTCCACCGGCTTGGCTAACTTTTCAAAGTATAAGTACGACATCTAAAAAAAAGGTCGCCAGAAAAATGTGGACTTCAAATTGTTTGTTCAATATAAAATGGGGACCTAAAAAACATCGTCGAAGTTCGATAGTGAAATTACCTTCAAATCGTATACCGGCTTCCCTAAATATGCACCGGCTTTTCTAAATTTATCGGCTTGCCTAACTAAAATTTTCACCCCTCGCCAATGTTATAGATATTTTTTGGTGGTAGGAGGTTCGTCCTCCGTCTGGCTCGCGACCACTATCATGTCAAAAATGAACCGCCAAATATCTTATGATGTGTTCCGGTTCGATGGCACGTAAGCCAGGTTTTCCCCTATCCTACCGCATCCTTTCCCCAGAATGTGGTGGTTCCGATAGCGAACTACTACATTATCCTCCCCTTCCGTCTCTATCCTCTAGGTTGGCATCTACAACATCTCTGGTGGTGTAGATGTTCATGGGCGAAGGTAACCACTTACCATCAGGTGGTCCTTCTGCTCGTTTGCCATCCGTTATCCATAAAAAAA
>JAKGSA010002974.1:0-11724 GCA_033558755.1 Philaethria dido
TATTTCTATTCTAATTTCTAAATAAAAAAAAATCAAAATAATATAAAATAAAACATTATAATAGACACAATTTCTGTTATTTTACTTGAAAATTTCACTCGTTCTCGTAATATAATACGTTCGTGTAATTATGTCGTTGACCTCGTAAAATTATCGGTAAATATTTAACGCGTTTATATTATTGTATGTTACAACAGTACTTTTTGAAAAATAAATCCATACAATTTATATGTACTAATATATATCTTTTATAAAAAAATTAGGGAACGGAATTGTTGAGAGAGAAAGGAGTGTCTTAACATTAGGTTCTCAGGTTCCCTCTGCCTACTCTGCTATATAAAAGGGGTTATAGCGTGAATATGAAATATTTTTTTCTTTATTTATATATAAAGATTGTGATCAACGAAATTAAGCCATATGGTTAAAAACCATATTTAATTACATATTTATGTTCTTCATTTCCTTTTCAAAAGTAACGGTTTAATAATAATATGATATTTAAATATTTATATAATTTTAATGAAATATAACAAAAAATACAAGCACTTTGAGAATTGCCCACCATCTTATCTCTACGGATATTAAAAAAGGTATTCACATCGTTCGACTTAACAAAATATTATTATTATTACTTATTGTACTGTTACACACAAAACTCTTTAATAATTTTTTCTAAAGTATAACTTGTTTAAAGTATTTAGTTTATTTTCGCCAATTTAGAAATTTTGTATGTTATTTAATTATAATCATAGTTTCAAATATACAACATTCATTGAATGGAAGATTGAACCCATAACTATCGTTTGTACATTAACATTCACTAACTACGCTACATAGTGTTAGATTTTCATATCTAAATTAATATCAAATGTATAGCAAATATATATTTTTTGCTACTAATAAAAATAGGCAGTAAATATTTATATTTTATATAATTTTTTATTAACATAATAGTCGACATACTTGTTCCATGAATTATAATAACATTTTTGCAAGTCACGCAAAGATCATTAGAATAATATAAATATGTATTTAATAAAATGGAATCGTTTGATTTCACTGTTGTATTCAAACCCGCACTATTTAAGTAATACACGTACGATACGATAAGAACCTGGGGAGAAATATTTTTACTAAGCCTTTATCAAAGGTCAATAACGATTTACATAAGATTACATATAGTTTTATTATTTTTTTAATAAATGATAAGTAATAAAATTTCATATAATTATTTAAATATAAGAGGATTTGAATCTCTTGACCGTCTAAAGCTAGACAATTGAACTACGCTTTTATATCGCGTCACGTAGATATTAAGATTCGCTACAATTTTTGTTTATGTAGTTGAATATTTTTATAACAACGTACCCTATATAAATTTATTATTAACTATATATAATATTTATTAGCAACTATTTCTCTTCCACCTGTCGTGGCGCAGTGCCTTTGTGCAACTGTAAACGCGACAGGTTGTGGGTTCGATTCCTAAGGAAATCTAATTTTACTCTACGAAATGGAATTTTAAATAATATTTAATAATTTCATTTCCTGGGTCAGCACGCAATGTCTCAATGGTACATGCACTAGGTTCTCTGGTTCCCTCTGCCTATCCTGTTATGTGTGGGATACAGCGTGAAGCGAAAGAAAAGACTAATTTTTCTCAATAAATATAATCACTGGTGATCATGATAGTACCAACCCATTTCTTATCAGTTATTTACACAAAGCGAACCCGCGATAAGATACACACACATGCACACATAAACGCCAACTTGTCAATAAGGACAATTCGGTTTCGATCGTAAATTATTGAAATCTCCAATTTTGTTTGAATATGCAAGAATAAAATTCAAAATTATTTTATTTTTATAAAAAAAAAATATTGCGGCCGGCACTCTTGGAAAATAGTTGACAGTAATCATGGTTGTTGGTTTAATTCCTGCTTGGGTTTATACTTTTTTTTTGCTGTGGCTAGCGTTAATCTTCCTAAATAAGACAAAAAAAGACAAAAATACTCCTTAATATTGATTGTGAAGAAAGTATATTTATACTTTTGTTACCTTTTGCTTAAAAATTTCACAATATACAACTGAATAAGTATCATTAATTATGTAATCAACACAAGCTTGCCTGCAACTAGCAATAATAGATTAAATTTCTATACAGTAATCTATGTACCTATAAAATAAATAGATTTTTTAATATTATTATTATTTGTTTCAGAAGAGAGAGAGAGAGGGAGAAAATGAAAATTTTGATGCCTAATACTATACTTTTGGTATGAGTAAAACATTGGACTATAACGTCAATTACAACTACAGGCAAGAAAATAAATTTACATAAGATTAAAAACAATAAAGAATTGTACAATATATTTTTGGGTATTGCATAATCTCAAAAAAACTATTTAAGATAAGAGATAAAATGATTATGACTATGATATGATACTTTATATAACGATAAGTACGTATTCTAGAAGTAAATACTCTAGTATTCTGAAGTTTTATGGAAAAATTTGATCCTCATGACCATATGTGACTTCAGAAATAAATTAATAAAGTACTTATTAAAACATTAACAAAATCAGGCATTCAGCAAGTCCTTTAAAATAAGTTTCTACGCATGGCCACGGGTGCACCGTACTACATGCGTAACATCGATATCCATAGAGACACAAAGCTCGACTCGATAAAAGAGCATTGTCGAACACTGTCCAGTAGCTACTTTAAAAGTGCTGCTTCTCATCCGAACCAATTGGTGGTAAAACCTGCGACTATGATATTAGCAAACGTCCTCAGCCCCGTAGGCCTCGGACACGTTTTAACAGAAGAAGCTGACGCCATTACTCCTCGCGAACGATCCGCAACATAAGGTAAGATCCAACACACCTCGCAGACGCACACGACACAAACACCGTCCCTTTCGCCGGTGGAGATGAGGTCCTTATTTTTCTACGGCTCGATCACGCCTCGGCGCGACCGGGTCGCTTTCTCACTAAAAATCCAACAGGGCATCAAACGCCCTACTCAGTAGGCTTTAAGCTCAGGCCGAGCGAAAGCAAAGTCTCCCCACTACAAGCAGTGCTGGCAAGCCGAGGTCTGGCCTCGCAGGAGGCGCCCTGTGACACTCCGCATTTAAGTTGATGGTCCTCCTCCCGAGGAGGTTGCCAGGGTCAGAGCTCTTCAAGCTCGGTCCCCCACAAACCTGGTGACGCTGTCAAGGCCAACAGGGCTAACAGCATACCACACAGTCGAAAAAAAAAAAGTAACAAAAAGGCACATACAGTTTTTTCTGAAAATAAAAACACATAGATGAAGGTCCTCAACATTTTATCTTGTATAGGATCAGGGGAAATGAAATTTAGCTTCTGACAAATATTTTTGGTTAAGCATAAAAAATGTAACAGCATTTTTTTGAATTGACTTGCTGTTTTTCATACAAAAGTCACCCTGTTATACATACAATGCTAATTCCTTAATTTACTAAATACGTATTCGAATCTATAGAAATACCAAAGCGGCCACAGCTGATATATTAAAGATTTATCAGGAACTCATTTTTCTGCCTTTTTACAAAGACGGGAAGAATCTTACTGTACTATCTCTGTTTTTTTATTTTTTGCCTAACTTTCAAAGTTACATACATTGTATGTTAGAGAGCAGAACTTAATACTGGATTGGTTTAACAGAATCAGACAAAGTTCTTTAATAAACATATATCTCCGAGTAGAATTTAAAACGACTATCATTAGATAACCAAATCGTAATCGCAGTCTCTATATATTATCTTACTAACATTACACATGAAAAGTTGGCGCCCGTCGTGGCGCAGAAACACAAGCGTGAATGTAAACGCGGACAGATTATGGGTTCGATTCCTTAACTCCAGGAAATGCAAAATTAAGTATTTTCGCTTTCTGGGTTTGGTAACAAGGCAAAAGCGCGGCGTCGAGTTCCGCCACCAACAATCAATTCTCAATTTGGCGGAAAGTAAACGGAATTGTTGAAAGAGAATGGAGTGTCTTAACACTTGGTTCTCCGGTTCCCTCTGCTCACTCCTGCTATTTGTGGACACAGCGTGAAGTTAAAAAAAAAAACTTGATGTGTCTTTAATGGATGCTTGCCTCACGCTAAACTATTGAATTAAAAATATGAAACTTTTTATAGTAATATAGCTTATATGTAAGAATTACACACAGACTATAATGTATAAGGATTTTCGTTAAATAATATATATGTTTAAAAATTATATATTAAAAATATTAATATTAAAATTTATATATGAACAAGTCGTCTCCATATATTTTAGTTCGTAAGTTTGAGCGCATCGTAAATGGCTGTGTACACGTTGAATAGTTTTGATCTTTTATTATTTATTATTTTTATTTTGATACTTCTTTAAAAGAAAAAGTTGTTTCCAAAAAGTTGTTTCCAAGACACTCATATTTATTGAATTACTTTATAATATTTGTTTATTGTACACTTCTGAAGAAGTCTTTTACATGTACATTTATTTTTATGTAATAGGAAATATTGACTGCTGAAAAAATCAAATATAATTTCAATTTCATATTAAAAAAGGTATATCGTAATACGACAAATCACCGCGTTGTGTTCCGCCACTCAACACCCTAATAATATAAAACAACATTTTTGTATATAGCACAGGGGAAAACCTATTGAAAATCAATGAAAAATCAAAATATTATTTCACTTTACATTATATACTAATATATCAAGGTAAAGCTAGCGCTTTACCTTGATATATTTGTTGTTGATATATTGTGTTCCGTCAACATCCAATGTCGCAAATTCTGGCAAATCGGAGAACGGAGTGTCTTTAACACCTATGTTCCCATTGAATGACTAAAAACGGTGTGAAAGTAAATATTAAAAGTCGTTTACATGGATTTTAGAATAACAGTAAAAATAGCAAAGCAAATTCGAAAAAGCAAAACTTATATATAAAAAATTCTGATAAAACTGATTTGAATGTGTCAATAATACAATTTAGCAATTCGATAGCATCAAAATCGATACGCAAATGTTTTTGCAATAATTTTACTTAGATTATAATTATTTTAATGACTAATCTCTTTTGTAAAAACCTAAGATAATACAAAAATTTAAGACATAAGTAGAGTTTGGTGTCTTATTCTCCGTTCAGTACAAATTATTGACGAATTAAAAATATACAGCAACCAAATGTAAATTTTTAGTGCCAGAGTGTATATATTCGATATATAAATGTTCATACGTATTTAAATTCAACATTTTATTTTATTATTCAAAAGAAAACATTACACAAACAAGATACCTGCAGGTTTAAAGTCCTCGTGTATTATAAAAATTCACATTTTATTTTCAAAACAAGCTCAGGATAAAACTATGATAAAGAACAATTTTAAACAAACATAGAGATATCACTAAATTCTCTGTTTACAATATAAATAGAAAAGTTCATCGTAAGAATTCCTGTCTAAATTAGAAAAAACATTTGAAAAATGTATGTAAATCAAGTTTTATAATTACCAACATCCTTTCACTGAACAGTTATGTTGATAAGACGAACTCATTAATTAAACGACAATTATAAATTTGGCAAGCTACCAGCCATACCTGTTCATCAAGGCGACCTAGTAACACCACAAGTTAGCCAATTCAAAAATTTTCACTCAGATTATACTTCTTTAAAGCTCTAGTTAGACGGGCGGCGTTGGAGTTCCGGTCACCGGTCAATTAATGCACCGTGTTTAACTCACAGGGGTAAAATCGGCGAACGGCGAACTCTGACTTCTTTCTAAGTGCGTTACGTATTGTGCTAAAAAAAAAAAAAAATTTTGAAAGTTTTTTGCTCAGAAAAGGGCCAGAACGCAGTTATTTGTCGTAGCATAAGATTAGGCCACCCACTGGGCGCCATAGGAAAAAGCCAAACAGTGCAGGTTAGCCGATAGGTGTTGCAGCCGTAGTCAGAGCCTGGGCCGAAGCTGTACAAACTCCACAATGCCTTTCGGGCCATATTATTTCTCCTCTAAGCACCATACAAAGAAAGCCGACGCGGAGGTCGAGTATTTGGCTATCATAACTAATGCCTGGCTCAGATGGAGAACAGTGTGAACACTGGTTGATTTTTTTCTACCTGTTACAGCGTCTTAACTGGGAATAAGATAGAGGCAGTGCAGTGTAGTGTGCAGTGTGTGTACAAGGTGGTGAGCCGTTAACTCCTTCAAGATGCCAGCGTGACGGCCGGGTAGCGCAATGTCGTGTAGAACGTGGCAGACGATCATCAATACTACCTATTAATTATTCTTTTGGTCTCATCGCTGCGGTATAATACTACTTCGTCGGCACCTCAAATGCCCGGCCAAATTTACTGCGGCAGCAATGCCGGAACGTTATTTCCGTTTCCCAGCACAGTCCCAGAAATGAAAATAATATGGAGCAGTTGCGTGGCTCTGAGTGCCTGCAGTGCTCGACCAAAATTTTCTCCGTACACTGGAAAGTGGGGAACATATCGGAAAGTGCCCAACACTGCTCTTTTCGGTTCCTCGCCACCTCAAAGAGTAGTGTGATATAGCGTGAAGTTAAAAAAAGTATGCAGTAAAAACAATAACATATCAATGCTGTAGTGAAACAGATCGTGCCAACGGCTGCAAAATGGCAGGCGGTATAGCCTTCAGTGCCCGCCCATACGGATCTTCAGTCTGCCAGCTCATATTTGTTTACCAAATAATCGCAGCTTCGTCTGCGCTAACAATGCCTGACCGCACTGCAGTTTAATCGTTTTTTGCCAGGTGGGTGGTGGCGGATTTCGACAGAGGGTAGGTATGGGAGCACATATGAGTCGAAGTTCACCATGGCTGGGACGGTAAATGACACCGTAGTGGCTTAAAGTTTTTCGAAGGCGTATTTTTTCTGTAGAGCCGGGCCAGATAGCCGGTTGATCGCGCCAACGAAAGCAGCCTCGGTCTTCAGGCTCCAGCCCGATCGAAACATTGGCGAACATGCAAGTGGGGTCGGGTACGAGGCCAAATACTGGGATCACAGCAGCGCCTTCCAAACACAATGCCTCGCCCACACCGATCATCAGATCGCCCAACAGGAGAAGCCCACAGCGCGATATTAATGGAGCTTGCACAACATTTGCGCAGCGTCTTCTGAGAGGCATCTTTCTGTCGGCGATATTTACTGCAGATATTTTTATGTGCTGGTCACGACGTCCAGTTAGTCCCCGGCTCTGTGCCAATGGTCAGGTCATGATGCCGGTGAGCTGAGCTTAGGGAATCAAAATGACTGGTCCGGGTCGTACGTACAAACATTTTTCGATCGCTGAAATTGCGATCAGCGAAAAGGCCTTATGCAATATAATGTACTTGCACAGTAATTTGATATCTATTAAGTCTCTTTTTTCAATCACCTGTATACAAAAAGACAAAAATAGCGGTTCTTTCTTCTGGGCTTTTGGAGCAGATTTCTTTTTTTTGATCCTCTCAGCAGCCTTTTCTTTACGATCTAACATATATAGTTAACACGGTTATTTAAACAGATAAGGTGAGCGTGAAACCTCAAATCTAACACAGGTAATTAATAGTTTTTCATAAGAATAGCAGCTTAGAGCCAAGGGGGATCAAAGTTCATGGTCCTGATGGGCAGCCAGAAGCTCAGCAGCCAAAGTAGGCTAACTACTAAATTATTTACCTCATTCTCAGCCTAACTACTAACATAGCAATGCACTTGGGACGGAAAAGGAGACCAGGCCTTTCGTCTTTTCAAACAAGAATAAATATAGCGTGCTCAATACTCGCTTATGCCGATTTGCTGCTTCCTCACCCGTATTGAGGGGCCCTCCAGTGGCGAAAGGGAAAGCCGGTTTTTCTTCCGATAGTAAGAGCTTACCATTAAATTAATATTTTTATGATTTAAGAACACTGGTGTGACAGTCAGGAAAGTAAAGAGCCATGGGTTCCATTCCTACTTGGGGAAACATACACAAAATAATTATACAATTAGTTAGAGAACACCACATGCAATTATAGTTATAAAAGTAATGAAATTCTTAAATTAGTTCAAGAAATCAACTACAGGACGAATAAATTAAAGCTACGCTAATAAGTACTTTATCGTATGGCCAAACGATTATATATAACTTCTCACGCTGTATCCCGCATATAGCGGATAGGCAGTGAGAGGAACCAGAGTAAATTTAGTAAAGTACACCTGCTCTTTCAAATTTCCGTCTCGAACTTTCAAGTCAAAATTGAAAGAAGGTAGGTAGTTAATCGCCGCAGCTAAACCAGTTAGTGGTCAATAAATTTTATATTTCCAGGCAATTAACCCATGAGGCCCAAAAACAGATAGGCGTGATCTTTACAATAGCTCAGGCTTTGGGATCCAGTTAGGTGCCTCCCCATGGAGTTACATGCAGTATGCCAAAAGATAAAGAATGAAATATGTTCTTCTTTTACAGCAGCGTAGCACCCAGCATTACCGTAAGCAGCCAGGGTTTGATTCTCACCAGAAATGAAGTTTGATTTTCTCGCGCCTGGCAACAAGGCAAAAGCGCGGCGTTGAGTTCCGACACTCAAAGAGCAATGCCATCTGGTAGGTATCTGACTCGCCAAAGATATCCAGATCATTCAGCTAATTCTGTAAAGAGTATATGGAGCGCGTGAAGTTTTAAAAAAACACTATATTAGTGGCCAGTGTAGTTTCAGTATCTATTGTTTTCCGACACGGTTGCAGGTTCGTGCAATGCGCACTTCAACCGGTCGACCACCGCACCGTCTTTCTTGATATGTTTTTTATTGCTCTTTGCATGAAATCGGTGCATTCTACCATTGGGCCGTTGAGGCAGATTAAAAGAAAGTTCGTTACAATGACAATTTTGCCACTGTATCAGTATCCGCAGTAGTGGCAGGAAATGCCGATTCTGATTGCATTTAGCGAGTGGACATGCTTTCAGCTCAGTTGGTCAAACCAAGATCCTACATTGGCCCCGTGTGCCGTAGCAGTAGCCACGTAAGCCTCGTAACAATACGTAGCCTATCAACGTTGCTGTGCCAAGGGTCAACCAAATATTTACTTTTTCTCACACAACAAAGCCTCTCAGTTTGCTTTCAATGAACGAATGTTTTCAGAAACTTTTGCCAGAGGTCGGCCCGAAAATCAGCCGAAGCGGTTTCTGCTATCATTGCTTCGATCTGTTATTAGAGATAATAATGTATGTATTTAAGTAAATTATTTTTGTGAAGAAAATATTAAAAATAATTTACTTAAATACATACATTATTCTGTTTCAGCTATTAGTAGATCAAGTAATGATCTTAGAAACCATGACACCGCTCGACTTCATGGATTTTCGAACATATCTGCGACCTGCGTCTGGCTTTCAAAGCTTACAATTCAGACTTCTAGAAAACAAGGTAAGATTTTCGTTCTTAAATTTAAAATAAAAAAAACTAAGCTAAAAGAGAGCTTTTGTTAATATGAAAAAAAATAAATATTTAATTTATTTTTTAACTATTTTAGCTGAAAATTTATTGTCATTTGTAACGCCTGTCGTGACACAGAGCCACGTGCGACTGTAAGCACGACAGGTTGTGGGTTCGATTCCCACTTCAGGAAATGTAAAAGTTTAGGATCTTCATTTTATTGGTTTGGTAACAAGGTAAAGCGCGGCGTTGAGTTCCGCCACTCAGTATGCAATTCCTCAAGTCGGCGGTTTCCTCTGCCTACACTGCTGAATGCGGATACAGCGTGAAGCTTAAAAAAATTGCATCATTATATGTCTTTCTTTAATCTATGTAACTACAATGGTAAAATTTGCAATTTACATACAAAATTTTACTATCTAAAAACATATAAAATAGACAATTTTAATTGAATGTTATTTGAATTACAGTTGGGACTAAAACAAGCGTTGCGAGTGAAATACAACCAAAACTACCAAACCGTGTTCGGTGATGATCCGGAAGCAATGGAGTCACTGAGAAAGTAAGTTCATTCAATGTCTATCCTACTAATCTTACTAATATAAGGGGAAATGTTTTTTTAAAACTTCACGCTGTATCCCGCATATAGCAGGGTAGGCAGAGGGAACCTGAGAACCTAGTGTTAAGACACTCCGTTCTCTTACAACAATTCCGTTCGCCACTTTCCGCCAGATTGAGGCATTGCGTGCTGAGTGTCGGAACTCAACGCCGCGCTTTGCCTTGTTACCAAACGCAGAAAATCAAAATACTTCATTTCCTAGATTGGGAATCAAACCCACAACCTTTACAGTAATATACGAGTACATATATAAAAGAGTAACATAATAATATTTCATTCTTTATCTTTAGCATACTAAATATATCCATAGATAAAGGAGCGCCTAACACTAAGGTCCAAAAATATAGGCTACAATTTATAAAGATCACGCCTGTCGTGGCGCAGATGCACAAGCGTGCGACTGTAAACGCGACAGGTTGTGGGTTCAATTCCTACTCCTGGAAATATAAAATTTAGTATTTTCATTTCTTGGGTTTGGTAACAAGGCAAAGCGCGGCGTTGAGCTCCGCCACTCAACACGCAATGCCTCAATTTTGGCGGAAAGTGGGGAACGGAAATTTTGAAAAAGAACGGAATGTCTTAACACTAGGTTCTCTGGTTCCCTCTGCCTATCCCGCTATATGCGGGATACAGCGTGAAGTTATAAAAAAAATTATAAAGATTTTGTGTCGTTTGGCCATAATATAATAAGTACTTATTTAGCGTGAAAGCTTTAATTTTATTCGTCCTGTAATTGATTTTAGTTTCTTGAACTAATTTAAATTTCATTTACTTTTATAACTATAATTGCATGTGGTGTTCTCTAACTAATTGTATAATTATTTTGTGTATGTTTCCCCAAGTAGGAATGGAACCCATAACCAACCAAAAAAGTATTTATGTTTGTGTCACTGCGCTACGATGATCTCTAAATCATATAAAATATATTAATTTAATAGTAAATATTTTTTTTTACTATCCAGATCTGAAGAAGAACCAGCTTTATTAGCCCTCATAGAACGTTGGTTGGAACGTACGCCAGGTCTCAACACACACGGGTTCAATTTTTGGGGCAAATTCCAAGCAACTGTCAATAAGATGATCAATGAAGATATTGAAAAGGCTATGGTATATTCTTTTGTTTATTAATAAGTTTTTAGAAAGAAAAAGACGAAATATATATATATAGGTCTCCACTTTCCGTCCAAATTCGATACTGCCATGTTGAGTGGTTAAATTCTACGCCGCGTTTTGTTTTTCAAGAATGGAGGAATTAAAATAATTTAAGTATAAATATTTCACCGGCTGGAGATGAACTCACGAACATATCGGTTATAATCAAAGACTGGTCCAATGCGTCACAATGGAGCTACTTATTAAACTATATTCTTATGAAAAATATTAACAGATTTTTTTATATGTTAGAACAGTTGTGGGTTCGATTCCTACTCGCACTGCCCTTACCCATCGTATTTAAATATATGTGCTATGTGTTCGTCCATAAAAAGAAAAAATATATGAAGTTAAAAAAAATCTATGCAACAAATTTAGAAGAAAGACCATATATTTTTGTACTTTTATTATACAGGGTGCGGCGCGGAAACTTCCTGATTTGAAAGCTCAATAGAAAAAGAACTAATAAAGATATCATTATAATATAAATTTTATTATAAAAGACATTACATGAATTTTTGTA
>JAKGSA010002975.1:0-11722 GCA_033558755.1 Philaethria dido
GAAAACATCTATTATAAGATAATATTATTAACAAAGCTTCAGTAGTTAGATCTAATTGGATTTCTAAAAGAAATTTATATGAAAAAATATCACCGGCCATAGTCGAAGTGCGTGCATGTTTATTTTAACTTTGCCTTATCAGTGGGTGGAGATTTACAGAACAACTGTATTGTTTAAATATTCCTAAGGCAATGGCAAACAAAAACAAATAACGTTCTAACGAAGCTAATACTGGCATTAAATATTTAAAAGCTTTTTGAAATCTGTTCCCTTTGATCGCTGGGAACGATTTCGCTCGGGAAATATAATTTCCGAAACATCGCTTTCGTATCCTAAGATCATCAATTTAGTTCTGACGTACATTGGCTTCATGAGGTTTACAACATAGAACAGAAGATTGTGGAATGGACGTAAGTAATAGTGCGTGGATCTCTTTGAAATTTTTGTGATTAGTGTGTGATAGGAAACGAAAGCAACAATAATACCTAAAAGTAGTGATCTTCTCTGTCATAGTATTTTTAGAATTAAATACTGATTTATTCTCTAGACTTCATATTTAGTAATATGATTTTATTCAGAAATTAAATTCGTTCGTCATATTTAGATGAGGTTACCCATTTTTCGGAAAACGCTAGAAAAAAGTAGGTGATCTGTTAAAAAATTACAGAGCAGACAAAGAAAAATGTATGCTGAAATTAATTTAATTGTGTATTAAGGAGAAACATGGATAAATCTATCTTTGAGGCACAATTCAATTAAATTTAATTTAGTTACGTTGCTTGTGTAGTTTAATTTGAGACTCAATTCTAAGGTAAGTACACATATCTATAGGTTAGTTATCTCGTCAGCAATACTCCGTGTTTGCAACATTTACGTTAGAGGAAGCTTCTATATAATTTGTGATATCACTGACTGTTGTCTCGTAAACCTCTATTTTGGTATAAACAATTGTCAGTACAAATAGGTTAAATTTAATATATATTTCCTAATCTTCTCCTGAATAGTTCCTGCTTTGATTCTCAATATGTTGAATAAGTCGAAACTTGATATGTATGAATATCTATATATAATTCAATAAACGTTCACTTTTGGTTTTAATGAACATGATGATTTGAATATTTTAGACTCATACTACAGTTAATAAAGTACTCAAATGAAGAATGAAAAATGGAGTGTTTTGTCATTAGATTTTTTTTTGCTTGTTAAGCCATACTCGTATTTTGAAAAAGCATAAAAGTAACAATCGATTATTGAAAATAAATATTTTTACATAAATAAACAGGCATATGTGGTCATTGTGGTGAACAGGGAAAGTGTCGAACTGCAAACGTTACCATATAGTTGCCGGTTTCGTCTCTTCTCGGGGAATGTTTATATTTAAATTATTTCCTTTTCGCCGTCCTGGTCAGACTATGCCTATCATATCTATATAATAATTATAGTAAATGATTATCACTTTATTAAAATAGTGTATTTTTTTAAAACATTTATTAATCACAAACGTTTTCATTTTGTATATAAATTTCAACGTAAGCATAACTGATTTTTATCACTATGTATATATACTTAGTATACTTTACTTGACAAGAACGCTCACAATCAATTACTTATACTTACTTGAATTTTATTTGTATTCTCACTAAGTGACAAATTTCTTTTGAGAAACGAAATCTTTAACGTTAATATTTAACTAAATCCATACTATAAAAATAATTGTTATTAGGTTTTACCTAAATTGTGCTGACAAAAATCTTTGTTCTTAAAATCTGGGCTTAGCCTCCTTTAAAGGTGACATTGAACTATATATACTTGCTCAGCTTAAGTAAGAGATATTTGGTGAGGTTCTCGGCAAATGTTTCATGTCCTCTTTACTGATCGTCTACCAACTTTACTATCGACCTTTTTGTTTCGTTTGAATTAAACCCATAATACAATATTTAAGTTAGGACTTACTGCAATATATTTAAAATTGGTTTTACATTTTTTATTTTATTTAAGTATCACACATAGTAGGGTAGATGAAGGATCCAATGTCAAGACACTCCATTTTTCTCTTTACACCTGAATTCAAAATATTGGTAGTCGGAATTTAAGGTCGCACTTTGACTTCCAAAAGGTCAGAAATGTAAATATTTAAAATTTAATCTATATTCACATTGGTGGTTACAGGAACAGAGTCTGTCCTGTCCCACTCCGCCATTAATTGATTTTTAAAACACGAATAGTTATTGTTGTCATTAGTCGATTGATCATAGCTGCAGTTTAACTTACGGTAAATAAAAGTAGATACTGTTTTCCTCTAGAGAATTTCGTCGCAGTTTAAACGTGTCCAACTTAATATAATAATAGTTTCAAATCCCACTTCGGGAAAAAAGACAAAATTCACTCTTTGAAATGTGGTTATTTATCCGTTCCGGTTACACAAAGCGCGATGATATATACGAGTACATATGTAAATACCTATACAGTATACACATATATTTTTGTCTATATAGCGATATATTTTTTAGCAAAAAATGCGCAATGTATACACTAACATTAGCATTTGTAAAAAGGTGCTAGACAAATTTGTTTTTATTTATTTTTTTAGTTAGCCAGTTTAACGAATTACTTGTGTCTTCAGGACTGTGAAAGAGTTCGTTAAATCTGCGAGTTGTGATAAAAATGAATGAACGACGCTCTTTGGATTAAATTAAAAAGAGCTTTTTATCTCTTATCAGGGGCCAGACATAATATTGAATGTGATTTTAAAAATAATAATATTTAGCCGTAATATATATAATATATTAGTTATGATCTTTAAAATTTTTTCAATGTTAAACGTTTCAATTATGGAATTTTTGCCGAAGTTTAAAGACCCTAATCTTGGAATTCAAAAAAGGCATCCTTTATTCGAAAATTTTATTCAGCAGGATCAGTATTGAACTGAAATATTGTTAAGGCATTGAACTATATTTTTACTAACGTTACTAATTCTTTCGATATTTTATGAATTTTAAATAGATACCTATTCAAATAGGTTGATTTTAATTTTAATGTTGAGCATAGATTTCGAATTTCAAATCAATTCTTTACTTTTGAGGTCAGCTTCAGGCTTCTTCACGTTTGGCGGGGTAGAAAGAGAAATTCCTTCAAGATTTTTTTTCTTTCTCCACTTTGTGCGAGAAACCAAGACTGTGTGTTGATTGGTGAACCTCAACGCCGGGAATCGAACTCACAACTATTATGTCTAACTATCCGACTAATCGGGGTGCAGTGGAACAGCCAAATTTTTGTATGCATTAAATTCATGAATGAAAAAACCTGTTTTTGAATTTAAAATTCAGTTTTTAAGCACCCTTTTGAAAAATGAGAAGTCAGTCTTTGAGGTGAATAAGATTATTTTGAAAATCAATATAATGAATTTGAACTTTAAAAGCCTAAGTTTCAAATTCAAAAAACGAATTTTATGTGTAAAAATTTAAATTTGGATTTCAAAACATATATTAGTGCTTTCTTGCTAGAGTAATTGAAATATTTTACTATAATATTTTAATGCGATAGTAATGATAGTTAGTACCACCACAATTATAGAGCTTCACGAATTTTCCCGCATAACAGGGTAGAGAGAGCATAGTGCCAAGACACTCTGTTTATCACTTTCCGCCCGAAAATGAGATATTGTTTGATGAGTGGCGGAAATCAACGCCGTCTTTTTTGAGACAATGAGAAAAGAAATGAAAACGTGTTTACAATCAGACGCTGTCCTATTCTTTAATGGGACAGTTTCTCTGATCTGCTCTGAGTTACTGATGATCTCAATTAACTTTTATGCCTAAATGTTATGTAAAACACAAAATAGGCCGCTATTAACATCACATAAAAAATATTAATTAAATGATATACATACATACATAGTTTCGCTCTGTATTCCGTATATAACAGGGTAGGCAGAGGGACCTAGTTTTAAGACACTTCGTTCGAATTGAAGTATTGCGTCCTGAGCTTTGCCTTGTTACCAAACCCAGGTAATGAAAAATTCCATTTCCTGGAGTGGGAATCGAACCCACAACCCGTCGCGTTTACAGTCGCACGCTTGCGCCTCTGTGCCACGACAGGCGTTGTTAAATGATATAAAAAAAAACTTTAATAAAACGAATAATTATAATGTCTCATTTATAAAATAAACAAATTAATTCAATAATTTTAAAGTTGAAATGTGTGTAGTCTCTCTGAGACCAACTCTGAAAACCACGTTAGCTATTCCGGACTTTGTGAGTATCATTTAATTTGATATTTACTTCCTAATGAGTTGCTGGCTCGTTATCGCTCCTGTTAGCTAAATTTGTTGGACTGAATTTTTGTTTGTAGTTTGCAAAGCATTACCTTAAATGTGTATATTCTGAATATAGAAATAAATATAATACCCTTGCTGGTGGAATTCGCGTCGCCATTTATTTAATTAGCACTGAGGAACACCTATATATACACTAAAATAAATAATAGTGCTTCGTAAGGTGTTTGAGCTTCAAATTATTACATAAATAGATTTCTAACTATTTCAATATTAATATTTTTTTAGTAAATACTTATTTAAATATAATTTCAAAACAGCTTCATGCCTTTTCAAGCATAACAGAGTAGCCAGAAAGAACATTCCGTTTTTCTGCCTTTCGAGACATCCCATGTTGAGTGGCGAAAACTAAGGCAGCGCTTTTTCATTCAGTGTTTTCGAATGTGTGCTAAAATCTTATAGCGTTATGTAGTTTTTAATTTCATACATTCACTGTATTTTGGAATAAATTCCTCTATTTTTATATTTCAGCTCACTTTGTCTAACCTGTGTTTGTGGGTTCGATTCCCTCTCCAGGAAATGTAAAATTTAGTACCTACTTTCATTTCTTGGGTTTGGTAACAAGGCAAAGCGCGGCGTTGAATTATTGAAAGAGAATGGAGTGTCTTAACACTAGGTTCTCTGGTTCTCTCTGCCTACCCTACTATATGCGGGTTACAGCATGAACTTAAAAAAAAGTCTAACCTAAATTAATGTACCACCTATACTGTAAACAGGTAAACTACGAATATACATGATAATAAATAATATAAACCTTATTTCAATTAGTAACCTATGAATATAAATTTATTCCGTGTATGATTCGAACTAGAGGCTAAAATTATATTCAGGACACATACACGTACCTACCACCCCAACTAGCATTACTATTAATTTTCAAATTATTTAGATGCTATCTTCACATCAGAATTCTTGAATATCAGAGTAGTCAGAGAAAATCTAGTGTCAAAACACTCCGTTCGCTGTTATTCGTCCAATTTTAACTTTCGCGTGTTAAGTGGTAGAACTTAACGCCGTGCTTTGTCTTGCCAGAGCGAAGAAATCTAATAATTTAAATATAATCGTTCCCCCAAGTATTGAACTCACAACCAACCCTTACAGTCAGAAGCTGTTCCACGGCACCACGATAGCCTGGTTTTTCCAAGTAATTAAATAATGCAAAACCAAAGTATATACATAAATATATGTTGAATGTGCTACAGTTTCATTTTACACCTTCCCAAATATATTAATTTATCATTCACAATAGATGTACTACAGTGCTAAGCGCAATAACGATGTTACAATTCACATTGAACGCATTGCGGACTGAGGAATTACTAAATTATCCAATAGTAACAAATGAGTTCTGTAATTAGACAGAGCACTTGTATTGTTACTTCTGGGAAATGTATTATTGGTACTGCTCTTATAGATTCAAATGGATAATGTTTATATTTAAAATACTAGGTACTTATTATAATAATATGACCAAAGTGTTTAGTTTGACGTATAAATAATAAATAGATATATATATATTTTTTTTAAATTCACGCTGTATCCCGCATGTTAGAAAAATGGTGTTCAGAACTACGACTTGACTATGTTCTACATACCTGCAACGTACTGAAGAAGCCTAAAGTGAGTAAAAAAGTTATGTTTTTTTTTTAACTTCACGCTGTATCCTGCATATAGCAAGGTAGGCAGAGGGAACCAGAGAATCTAGTGTTAATACACTCCATTCTCTTTCAACGACTGTCGTGGCGCAGAAGCACAAACGTGCGACTGCGAACGCGAAAGGTTATGGGTTCGATTCCCACTCCAGGAAATGTAAAATTTAGTGTTTTCATTTCTTGGGTTTGGCTAAGCGCGGCGTTGAGTTCCGCCATTCAACACACATTGCCTCAATTTAGCGGAAAGTGGGGAAAAAGTTATGTCGTAAAGTCGCAGTAAAAAATATTTCGTCACAACTCCAGACTGAAACTTTTAATAACTTCTACTCTATAAAATATAATTTTATTTCATAACCTAATAGTCATCCCCTAATATAGTATACAAAGCCTGGTGTCATAGCATAACCGCAAATGGACATAACAATGTCACATTGATCGCAATGCGGACTGAGGAATTACTGAATCATCCATTAGCGACAAATGTTTGCTGTAATTAGACGCGATCTCGGTCTTGTGATAAATCAGCCGATATTGATATAG
Organism: Philaethria dido; assembly: GCA_033558755.1. NCBI lineage: Eukaryota > Metazoa > Arthropoda > Insecta > Lepidoptera > Nymphalidae > Philaethria > Philaethria dido. The sequence goes on from JAKGSA010002975.1 coordinate 6,526, forward strand.
TGGAGATACAATGCAATATTGTATTCTATACTACTTCTAACCTAATAAATATTGTTATACTTTTATTATATAATCGTTTATCATTGTTTCTTTAGCTTATGTACAGCTTTTGTTTGCTTTTTGCAAGTAGCTAATAAAGTTTTATTGGCAATCGTAATATATTTATTGTAGTTGTGAAGGTTGCCAATTTGATTTCCGCTCGCAAAAAAAAAATTTTAATATCCTCAAACCGATTATTTTCATGTTTTCTCTTTTATGTAGAGCTTGGTCACGATATACTAGTACATATATAAGTAAATTTATTGAAGAAAGTATTGAAGCTTTATCTTTAAACGTCGTTATTTGAGTTATCTTGCTCGCGGCTCATTGATTTAGTCGAATTGCTCATATTTTATAATAATATTCTTATGTAATAACTACGATATGTATATGTGCAGGTACATGATTTTTTATTCAATTTCCGAATCTTCATTAATTTTGTAATAATTGAATGTTAAATACCAAGCTGACGCGTGGAAAATACGTGCTTTGCCTAGCTTGTATGTCACTTTATATAAAGTGTATAAAAAAACACACATATGAATATACTATATATTATAATAATATGCTTACTATAGAATATCACTGACTTTTCTACTATGCTTCTCTATAATTATGGCTGAAAATTGGGCCTCACACTTCTCCGTCCGGCATAATTGTCGTACAAAAAATATAGAAACAAGGCAATAACTTTCCTTCACGTACATTAAACAATTTGCTAGTATATTTACACTAAATAAATAATAAAAAATCTCAAAATATATACGCATACTTAATTTTTAATTTATTCCATTGCATCTTCAAATTCACTCTTGCATTAATGCGAAATTGTAATTTAAAGTTGATAATTGTGGATTACATCTCATTATCAAGGCAAACTAACGTATCCCAAACTGCTTAATTCCCATGCAAATATATTGTAAACCTTTACATAATTGGGGGAATTGAAACCAAAACTTAATTAAATGTTTTATGTGTCAATTAAATCGTTAACAAAGTGTGTATAAAAGTACATTTACGACTCTTATGAGGTTGATGAACAGTGCCACAATTTTCGACCACTATTATTTTTAGTTGGATTAAACGCCGCACATAAAAAAGTGAACTTATGTATATTGTCTCATTTGAGTCTTAGATCATACCTTTAGATTACTTTCTAACACTATTTAGGATTTTGTTTAATTGAAATTAACGCCTGTCGGGTGCAGAGGCACAAGCGTGCGACTGTAAATCCAAGAAATGTTAGTCTTTTTTCATTACACAACAACAAGGTTGTAACAAGGCAAAGTGTATGCTGAGTTCCGCCACTCAGCACACGCAATGCCTGAATTCGGCGGAAAAAGTGTGGGGTAGAATTGTTGCAAGAGAAAGCAAGGAGTGTCTTTAACACTAGGCTCTCAGGTTCCCTCCCGCCTACCCTGCTATACGGGATAATGCGTGAAGTTAAAAAAAGTGAAATATACCGTAACATTGTTAATCTACATACAATGGTTTGGTCCGATTCTCATTCGGGGGAAAAGATTTATCTATAACAAAGTATGGCCTTAAGTTCCTAATCTATCAGTCGGTGATATCTAAGATGAAGATGAAGTAGAAAACGAAACTTTGATAGTGTTAGTAAATTTTATTTAAAATATACTCGCCTAAACCACTTTGTATGTTTTTTTTTTTTTATGGAAAGGACAAGGCAAACGAGCGTTCGGGTCACCTGATGCAAGTGATCCTCGCCGCTCACGGCCCCGTGCAACACCAGAGGAGCTACAGGTGCGTTGCCGGCCTTGAGGTGGGAGAGGCGCGCTTTTGAAGGTACCCATTTCGTATCGAGCTGGAAAAAACTACCTGCGGCAGGCCATTCCACAGTTCAGTGGCACGTGGAAGGAAATTCCTTCGAAACCGCACAGTACTGGAGTGCCACGCATCCAGGTGGTGTGGATGGTATTTAAGCTTGTGGCGTACTGTGCGGTTTGAAAATCCTGCGGCAGGAATCAGGTCAAACAATTCCCCAGAACACTCCCCGTGATATATGCGATAGAGAACGCACAACGAGGACACGTCTCTACGCAACGCCAAAGTGTCAAGCCCTGCACAGATTACCGGGTCCCCAACGATTCGAATGGCTCTGCGTTGTATGCGATCAAATGGTTCAAGCTGATACTGGGGTGCACCAGCCCAGAGGTGAGAACAGTATTCCATATGAGGCCGAACCTGAGCCCTATACAGGGCCAAACGGTGTTTTGGCGTGAAGTACTGTCTCGCTCTGGCGATAACACCCAGTTTCTTCGAGGCCAACTTGGCCTTGCTTTCCAGATGATCGCGATACTGGCACTCACTCGAAACGCTAAGGCCCAATATGCTGATACTGGGCGCGGCTTTAAGAGGAGTGTTCTTGAGAACTGGTGACACGACAAATGGGGTTTTCTTGGTGGTCAACGCGCAAACTTGTGTCTTCAAGGGGTTGAATTGAACAAGGTTCCTTTCAGCCCATGAAGAGACATTCCCGAGGGATGCCTCAACAGAAGACACAAGTTTTTTTCGGCACTCGTCAACGTTTTCCCGAGAAAGACCTGCGCGGCCGGAGTATACAGCGTCCACCGTACTATCATCTGCATAGCAATGAATGTTAGAGTCCACCAACATGTCATTGATATGCAGAAGAAATAGCGTAGGGGACAGCACACAGCCTTGGGGAACGCCAGCGTTCACGGGCATGTGATCGGAGCAAAAACCGTCGACAACGACTTTGATGCTACGCCCAGTGAGAAAGCTGGCGACCCACTTGCATAAATTCTCGGGAAGCCCATACGATGGAAGTTTTGCGAGGAGCGCCCTGTGCCACACACGATCGAAGGCCTTCGCCATGTCCAAACTAACTGCCAGGCCTTCTCCCTTGCTTTCCAAAGCAGCAGCCCAGCGATGGGTCAGGTAAACCAGAAGGTCACCAGTTGAACGACCATGGCGGAAGCCATATTGACGGTCGTTGATCAACTGGTGATCCTCTAGATACACCAGGAGCTGGCTGTTTATAATGCTCTCCATTACTTTAGAGAGCAGGGAGGTGATAGCGATGGGCCTGTAGTTAGAAAAATAAAATTAGATAAAGAATAACGAAATAAGAAATGCTGAGTCAGGGTTTTTCAAGCTTCACGCTGTGTCTCGTACGTATATACATAAAACAGGGTAGGCGGAGAACCTAGTGTTAGGACACTCCACTCTCTTTTAAAATTTTCGCTCCCCACTTTCCGCCGAATTGAGGTGCGCGCTCAATTCGGCGGAATGATAGCGTGCTGAGCGGCGGAACTCAGCGCCGCACTTTGCCTTGTTACCAGAGTGAGGAAATAAATATACTAAATTTAATATTTTTATTTTCTGTTACTGGCTGTGGATAAGGCAAAAGAAGGATGCATGGACCACAATGTTTTGGACACTATTTTATCTGACTCTCCACACTATTTGAGACCAGAGATAAGATTTTTTTTAATGAAAATTCCCTCTATTTGAATTCAATCCATCTAAGTCTGTGTTTATTTGTGATGTATAAGTAATATATGGAAACTTGTTGATTATTGGATCATTCACTATGATTTTAAGTTTATTAATTTATTATATTAAGTATATATATATAATAAATAAAAAAACAATCTATTTATCTGTTATGTAAGGAAATTGTGCAACACTATTTTCATCCACTTATTACAGAAAAAATAATAAAAATGATATATATCTCTTTATAGATGTCTCTTTCGTAGGTCATAGACCTTAATTATATTTAGTGACCAAATAGAAACAGTTGGAAATAATAGAATGCCATACAAAAAAAATAAAACGTTTTCTTCTATTAAATTTTGGCTGAGCCCCCGATAATTCTTAGTTTGTAGAACTACCCATATACATGTCTCAATTCAAAACTAAAAGAATATTTTCATAGCATAAACTTGATATCCTAGTGTAATTTTAATTGTTTCTATTAGTTTAATTTTATTTTTTTTTTTTTTTTATGGATAACGGATGGCAAACGAGCAGAAGGACCACCTGATGGTAAGTGGTTACCTTCGCCCATGAACATCTACACCACCAGAGATGTTGTAGATGCGTTGCCAACCTAGAGGATAGAGACGGAAGGGGAGGATAATGTAGTAGTCCGCTATCGGAACCACCACATTTTTGGGAAAGAATGGGTGGGAAAGGGGAAAACCTGGCTTACATGCCATCGAACCGGAACACATCACAAGATATTTGGCGGTTCGTCTTTGACATGATAGTGGTCGCGAGCCAGACGGAGGACGAACCTCCACCAAACAAACTAACTTGATATTAAGTTTAGTAATGTAACAAAAGTAAACAATGACTTGTATGTGCAATGCTATTGTTATATTAAATTTAGAAAACTTGTATTGACTATTGCTTTTATACATAGGAAGCACATAAAGTTCACTCAAAAATTCAAATATGGGGATCTATACTTATACAGAGTGAATTTCTAAGTTTTACAATATGTAGCATGTTACGTACATGCAGTTTTAAAGAAAATGAGTATAAATTTTAACACAAAAGCAATGTAAAAGATGTAATTTTAATAATATCTTATTATTTATATGTTAGCCATTTAAACTTTGCCATTTTATTACATATATTTAGTATATTATGTATTTTTTCTAAATAATAATTTTAGGTATACCTACAAATATAACTGATAGCTAAAATTAAGCCTAAGTGTACTTCCCTACTTGAGTTTACTTGTTAAAGGTCTAATATAAAATCTATTTTAACTAAACTACTACTAAAAAAAGCTTTGATGTTTTATTAAGCAAATCAATTTCAATTAAGCAACCACAATTTTTTACATCACATTTTCTTAAGAAATGACATATACTCCATAATTTTATTTAATTTTTAAAAATAAAAAAGAAAAGAGCATACCTTTAAAATCCAAATTAAAAATTCCAAGCTTAAATATTGAGAGTGCATTTTTTATCGTCGGCACCTTAGGATTCATACGAACTTTTACATATCGATATGTAAAAATAGAAAATAGCGTAATCAACAAAATAAACAATATGAATAGCAAAATAATTAACATTTTAAAAAGTTTTAGACGGAATATTTATAGGTAATCCACAATCACAGATCAATTCGACCTTAACACGAACTATGAAGATAC
>JAKGSA010002977.1:0-11703 GCA_033558755.1 Philaethria dido
AACCTAGCGTTAAGACACTCCGTTCCCCACATTCCGCCGAATTGAGGCACGATTGAAGATATTTAATATCTATTATACTTTAGTTATTCAATTTCCCATCACTATTCCTGTTTAAATATATCAATCATTATTGTTTGGTTACACAGTGTATATTAGAGAGGTAGTCTGATACCATGTACTGATAGTACTCGCTTGATGAAGTGCCCTTTGTACTATGAAACTATTTAATATTAATATTTTTATTAATATTAGCTATTTTTATAACTTTTTTATTATTTACTTATTTTCCTCGCTCTGGTAACAAGGCAAAGCGCGGCGTTGAGTTCCGCTACTCAGCACATAATACCTCAATTAAGCCGAAAGTGGGGAATGGATATCTTAAGAGAATGGAGTGTTTGAACCCTAAGTTACAGTTGCCTCTCAGTACATCTTTAAAAATATAATGTATGTTAAGAAAAATATTAATAGTTTTACAAAAATTGGCGATGTACATAATATAAATACAAGAAATAGGCTTCAACTTGCAGCGCCTGCAACTCGATTGCATCAAGTCCGCAATTCTTTTATGGGACAGTGTATACACACAACAAATTTTCCAATTCACAATTTAAAAAAATTGTGAAAAGACAATTGTGTGTTAAAGGTTATTACCTAATTAGTGATTTTATAAATGATAACACACTTTGGGAATGAAATGCTCGCTCGTTGGAAATAAATGTAAACGGAAACGGCGTAACTCGATGATCGTCTTTGGCTTCGGGTAGGTTGAAATGGCTTCAATACGTTCTTCAGTTGGCTTGATACCGCTCGCTGAAACTTCGTAGCCGAGAAAGTTGATTTTTTCTTTGCCGAACTCGCATTTGTTTACGCTGAGAGTTAGACCGTACTTGTTGAGGCGTTGAAGTACGATGCAAAGTTTCTGTGTTGTTCTTCGTCTTCACTGTAGAGAATATCGTCGACGAAGCAGAAAATCGATACACGATGCTGCGTAGAACTTCGTGCATGGAACATTGAAATGACTGACTTGAGTTACGTGCTTCGAAAGTCATTACATCTTGTTAGAATAGGCCGAACGGTTGTTATTGCGGTTCCTAATGCGTCTTTTGTTATAGGTATCCGTAGTAGGCCATCTTAAGTCGAGTTTGGCGAAAATTTTCTATTGTGAAGTTGGTAAGTGAAATCTTGAATTCGTGGTAGTGGGTAATGGTCGGCAGCGTTACCGCGTTTAGTTGTCTGTAATGCTGCACACGCAGGCTCCCATCTTTCTTCTTCACGACGTGTAGCGGGCCTGCCCACGGACTGTTGGATGGCTTGCAGATGCCCATCTCGATCATGCGCTCTGACTCAGCTCTGGCAGCGCGGCAATTTGTCCGGCGGAGGGGCGAGGGCGGGCGAAGAGCGGTAACTGTAGTTTCGATGTGATGTACGACATCATGTTTAGCTGGCTGTTTCAACGACATAGGCGTAAGACGTCTGGATATTGTTTCAGATGTCAGTAAGCTTGATCGCCGCTATGATGTGAACGGTTTCGGCGGGCGCACGATACTTCGAACGCTTCGATCGATAATCCGGTGATTTTGTCGACCAACTTCTTTCTATGCAGGCTCATAGCTTGGTAGTGACGTAGGAAATCAGCACTCAGAATGGTCTTCACAGCGATGATGAAGGTTCATTGAAACAGTGCCGAAATCCCAAGTCGAGCTTCCGATGGTTCGCCGTACGTTTTTATCGGAGAGCACAGCGGTGTGTAGGTGCCGTAGTCTTCTTTTCTGGCTGTGTTGTGGCTGCCATAACGGATACCTCTGCGCCGAGGCCGAGAAACGTTCGCGAGTGTTTCTGATCGTGAACGCAGGCGCTTGAGCTGGTACCAGAGATATCGGACGTGCGCCACCGTCGCCGGTGTCGGTGCTTAGTTTTTTCGACGTCGATTTCTTTTCTACCGCACGGCGATCGCAGCGCTTGCCATCGCCGAAACGGTAGTGGTATATGCATACCCACGTGGATCGCCGGGCTTCGCCGAGCCAGCGCAGATTTTGAGCGAGAGCGAGACCGCGAGCGAAAGGGACGCGATAGTCGCGCGATCCGCGCGGAGTTCAGCGATCTCTAAGTTTTAGCTTTCCGCACCAGCCAGAACGTCGATTTGCGATGCAGGCAGCGACTGGTTGACTGGCACGGCGGGCGCATGGTAAGTAGATGCACGGCAGGTCACCAATGCACGTTATGCATGTGCGTGTTCGAGGAGATCACTAAAGTCGACGGTCGGGTAAGCACTGATTTTATTTCCAGGTATGCACGGTATTTATAATTTTAGAGGAACCAATCACAATCATCTTTATTATTCACATAAATGTACTCCAATCAGCGTTGACCTTTTTTCACACTACTCCTACGCCAATCAGCGTTGACCTTTTCAACTCTACGCCAATCAGCGGACCTTTCACGCCAATCAGACCGCCATCATTGTTCCTCGGTGAGTTGACACACGCTGCCGCGTTGCGCGCTTAGTTTCGTTGTGCACCCCACAAATTATTATGTATGTTTGTTTGTCACCACATATATACATAGTATAGGTAACTTAGCGTGCGCGTACGTTAGCAACCTTTTTATGCTATGCGTCATCTTAGCCTTCTGGAAACTCTTAAGTCTACTGTTAACGGGGTATGACAGAATACTATCAAGCATACGTTTCACTTTAATGGACATGACGGCATTTTTCGTCATGGAATTAATAGTAATATATTGAACGCACATGCTCTACGCGTTGTTCTAATCTATTAAATCTCAGAGTAATCTATAAATCTTTGCGAATTATCATATTCTGCAATCAGGCTGATTAACGAAAGTTGCGTTGCAGACCTAGAGGATACAGATGGAAGGGGAGACATAGTAGTCATATCGGAAAACACCACATTTTGTGAAAGATGGGTGGGTGTAAGGTCTGGCCGAACCGGAACACATCACAAGATAGTCGCGATCTGTCTTGACACATGACAGTGGTCGCGTGAGCCAGAAGGATATAGGATCCCAGAAAACTGTCCAAAATTTTTCTCCAATTCACAATTTAAAAAATCTGTGAAAAGACAATTGTGTGTTAAAGGTTATTACCTACCAGTGATTTTATAAATGATAACACACTTGGGAATGAAATGCTCGCTCGTTGGAAATAAATGCATATATGAACGGTAAAATATCACTACATATTCAACTTTATTCACAAAACATTTTCCAATATCTCAAAGAAAGATCGTTACTAGTAATACACAATTCGACAAAATTTATATTTATTACTGTAAATTGCTTAAATTTTTTTCTAAGTATCGAGTTTGATATATAAGGAGTAAAAAGACTTTTAAAAATATTTATTTATTTATAATTAAAATTACATAATGTTTATTATTTGGCTTCTAACTCAAGACTGATTTTTAAACATAAAGAAATTACAAGTCACAATTATGTTCACATCAGAGTTTATCAATTTAGCAAATTCTCAATCCATTGTTTTATAGTGCGCTGTCAGCGATGTCTCAGGGTTCGGACATGCTAACTCCTCCTCTCATTGGAAGCTGGTCCTTACAGCTTCCTGAAACGTCCTCGTGATTTTGGGCATCCGTTGAATGTTGTTTCCTGAAATTATAAATTTTCCAGCAAGCCAATGCTATTAGGATGATGTATAGCAGTATAGTCGACCAGCTGGGAACCACCATGATGTTAAACCAACTAATATCGTCTACTTCATGAATATATTCAGCTTTATTCAAGAGTTGATGTATATTATCCAATGAGATGTCTTCTAAATGTAATTCGTACTGGATTTCTTGTTGTTTGATAAGATTTTCGTTAGGCAATGGAATTATTTCATTTATGGCAATGCTTCTAATATGTGTCTTCAATGTGGTATTCAAAATATTAACTAGACAATCTTCTGTTATCGTAACTATGAATATATCCGATAGTTTTCGATACTCGGTTTTTGTCCCGCATTGTATCCTTAAGATTTCAGGCTTCAGTAATATAATTAACCATGTGTTTTCACGAATATTCTGTATTTTACTCCGGGTTAAGTTTATACGAGCATTAGTACAGTTTCCCTTTTGATGTTTAACAAGGGCTACAATACAATCCTCCGATTTTTCTGTCGTCCTTGTGTCTAGAGAGTTACAGAGCCGGGTGTTTTCAGCTATCTCTTTGCAGCGTTCTTCCAGGTAAGCATACTCATCGTTACCAAGTGCAAGGAATTTGGATTTAGGAATAATTGTTAGGTTTTGTGCATTTGGAAGGGAGTATATATGGATATAATCATATAAAGTACGTTCGACAGATGGAATTTCCAATATAAATGTCAAAGAGTGTTCTGTACTATAGGCTTTTACAGTAATTGATTTTTCAAAGACGTGAATATTTTCCAAGTTAATATTACTAACTGGTTCTAAATAATGAAATTTTTGTAGATTGCCAAGTTCAAACACTAAATTACGTGCGCTTATGATACTATGGTGCATTATTCCTATTTGCGAAAATGTCATAGCGTCTTCTAAAAGTGTTAGTTTGTCTAGTACAATCTGTAAGCTAAAACTTATCTGAACATATATTTCTAAATAATGTAACTGATTGAAAAATGCATTAGAACCACTAGTTGCGTTTTGTAGAATTAATGCTATTTTATTTTGATTGTGTTCAATTTTAAGTAACTGCTTAGAAAATTCGTTAATAGTACTTTCCGCTAAAGATAGAGTATTCTTTTGTGATTTTCGCACCTTTTGCAAAGAGTGTCGAATATCATTAATTTCAGCTTCAAATCTAAGTGCATCCTCGTTATCTAAGTTGCCAGTAATAAGTTTGACTACAGATCCTAAACCATTAATAAGGCCTCTCTTAAATCTAAATTTAGGTGCTACAAAAATCAGCTTATTATTAATTAATTCTAGCTTATGCTCTATTTGATCTCTAAAATTTTTATGCAATCGATCAGACAAAGAATTATTTTCTGCTGCTTGCGTACTTGCATATAATGACTCCAACTTAGAAGTGATAAGATGTAATTGTGTCACATTGTATACACAAGCAAGATTAAAAGAATGAACTTGTTTTAGGATATGTCCCTGCTTAATTAGTACAATACCGTTTGAATTATCAATAGATTGGAAAGTTACGTCGGCATTTGTCTGGAGCACGACGCCTCCATAGACGAGGAACCTGGAACAAGGTGAGGTCTACGTAGAAGTTTATAATGAACTCTAATAGATTTAGAGTTGGGGTGGTTACCTATTATTTCTGCAACACTGTTAGGGTGTAAATGAACTATTTTATATGGGCCTTTAAATACTGGCTTAGTTTTATCGTTCCGAGCCGTTTTAGCGACCTGCTTATAAACTATTTCACCTACCTTGAAAGTAGTCTCTTCTGTTAACTGGTTACGTTTGCTAATTGTTTGCTCCTTATTTTTGGACATGTGTGCTGCAACACATTCTTGCACCGCTTCGGCGTTTTGTTTATGTTTAATTATATAATTTTGGTAGAATTGTTTAGGATAATGGAGTTCTAAAGGATTCCTGGATGCCGTGTGACCAAATAAAAGCTCATGAGGTGTATAGTCAGTTGCGGAATGAATTGAATTATTGTACGCAATGATAGACCATTTCATAATTAACTGAATTGGGTCTTCCTTATTAGACATTCTTAGTATTCTAACAATTTCTGCTATGGTTGAATGAAAACGTTCTATAGGTGAATTTGAACTAGGATTATATGGGGTGGTAAAATGAATGTTAATATTATGTAAAGCACATAGCTCCTTTATAACTTCATTGTCAAACTTTGTGTCAGAGTCAGTTGTAATTTTGAGAGGGAGTCCTAATACTGAAAACATTTCAAATAAAGCTTCGGCTATATGAATACTACTTGTGGCGTTTAATGGGACTGCTTGGGCATATATTGAAAAATTATCTATAATAGTAAGGAAAGTAACTCCGCCTGTAGAATATAAATCCATAAACATATGTTGCATAGGTTTAGTGGGGGTGTCTGTAAGAGCTAAGGGTGGTCTTAGGGGGTTTCTTTCATACTTAGCTTGTAAGCAAATGGTACATTTATTAATGAAAGCCTGAATCGTTAGTAACATATTGGGCCAATGATAATTTCTGTGAATTTGTTTATACGTTTCCTGAATACCGCGATGTAAAGTTTTGCCTTCGTGATATTTCTTTATTATTTCGTTTTGCTCAGACTTATTTTCTATTAATGTGACACGTGAAGTACATCTTAAAAGCTTAGGGCCTCTGTTATTAAAAACTGTTGTATAAACTCTACAAAAAGCAAAGTACAATTCCTCATCATAGAAATAACAATAAAAGACTCGGTCAGCAATAGTGTGTTCTTTAAGAAATTTAATAATTTCCTTCTCTGTGTTATTTACCGGGATGAATACATCTTTTATTATTGTTCGAGAACTAGTCGACCTATTATCTACCCTATAAGTCGATCCTGGGGTTGATCTTATATAAAATTGTTTAAGCTGTCTATCTATTGCATCTGATAAAATAGGTATCCCGTTGTTCTCATTGTCGGGTTGAGTATGTTTAGTAGAAACTAAATTGCCTTGATCAAGGGTTACAACACTCATACTGTCAGATTGAGAGTCCTGTGAAGGTGCCTGTGAGGTTGCTTTAACTGTTTCGTTATTATTTTTCGTTTGGTTGTCGTTATTGTCATTGTTAATGTCAGTAGTCGTGGATTCCTGAACTGGGTTAGCATCAGCCTGTTCCCTAACATTTTCGAAAATCCTATTTATTACGTCGTCATCTTCATTATCCTCAAAATTAACTGCCAATGAATCTATGCTATTGTGAAATATTTTAATTCTAGATAGGGCGTCAGCATTAGTATTTTGTTTTCCCTTTTTATATATTACATTATAGTTATATTCGGCCAATCTTAATCTCCATCTTACTAGTTTAGAATTGGGATCTTTTAAGGACATAAGCCATGTAAGGGGTCTATGGTCAGTGTATATATTGAATTTTCTGCCATAGAGATAAGGTCTGAAATATTTTACCGCCCAAACGATTGCTAACAATTCCTTTTCTATAGTTGAAGGTTGTGCTATTCTTATGCCAATAGAAATATGAAAATCTAAATTATTAATATACTGTTCTATAACCATATTTTCATAGTACGTTTTGTTATTATGCGTACCTACAGTATATAAAGTATCTAAGATATCTCGAAGGCGTAAACCAAACGTTTCAGCGTCTTCATTTCTATTACGTCGCATCCTACTTAATTCCTGCATAACTTGTATTTCGTTTCTTGGTTCTCTTAACCTTCTAGCGAGAGCAGCCTTAATGGAGTCCCATGAATTAAGGTTTTCTTCATATGCAATAGCATCTATAGCGGCTCCACTAAGCCTACTTTTAATTAAACATACTACTGCTGGATGAGCTTTAGCCGTTTTATCTAATAAGTTTAAAATATTTTCGACTTCCCTAATATAAAAGTTCAAACGCTTTGGGTTGCCATCAAAGCGTGGCATAAAATCTGATATTAGCTTAAAACTTGATCCATCGCAATTATCGAACGACATTATTGCAAATAGAAAATACAATTATTTATTAATAGAAATAATTAATTATTATTATTTTACTCTTTTACTCAATTTATAGTTTTTCAATATTTAAAACAAGTTAGTAATTGCATAACGCGATATTAAGCTATTATACTTTTACTATTAATTAAAGTGATTTTCTATAGTATCAGAAACACTTCTTATATAGGAATAATATATAAAGTACGGAAGGAAATAGAGCAGATAAACTTGGATAAACGAGAGTACACTCACCAAAGAATTCTCTGCATCTCCTTCCGGGTCTTGAGTAGCCTTATTGAAGTCTGGATCAGCGCCGCCGTCGTAGATTCGTTATGTAGATGATCGCGATTTATAACGATTAAAATCGTTCAAATGACGGAAGAAATAGATTCTATCAATTGTCGCGATCCTACCGACTGCGCCAGTTATGATATGGCGGCGGAGAAAAGACTTTTTAAAAAATATTTATTTATTTATAATTAAAATTACAATGTTTATTATTTGGCTTCTAACTCAAGACTGATTTTTAAACATAAAGAAATTACAAGTTACAATTATGTTCACACGAGTTTATCAATTTAGCAAATTCCTCAATCCATTGTTTTAAAGTGCGCTGTCAGCGATGTCTCAGGGTTCGGACATGCTAACTACCAACAAGTTTTTTTTTTTCAATTGTATAATTGAATGGTCGGTGAGTGCAGAAACAACGTTAGTCCGGATTTTCAAATTTTGTTGGAGGGAGAAAAAGTGTATAACTAGCCTTTCTAAGCTATTTTAAATCGATTACGAATTTTTGCATTTTTTGTGACTTACGTTGTTTCTGCACTCATCGATTTAATTGTTGAATAAGCACAATATTATCAATCTCCTTTCGTTTTCTTTAAGTATATAGCTATAATATTATAATCTTCTCACATTTGTGATAGCACTTGAGATTGTCACTTATATGACCATTACGTCTTGATACTTTAGATAAGATATTTGATATCACGGCGTCAGATTTAAATAAAAAATGTATGTGATATGACATGTTTTTACTATTTCATTCATAAAAATTTTAGGTTAATATTTAATTAAATGGTAAGCAAACATTGGGCTCTCTTAGAGAATACATAGAATCACTAAGATCTTATAGACCTAGTTTTAAGTAATGAAAATGTATTCAAACAAAAGATACACTATACACTGTAGCAGTGTTTCTCAACCTTTTTTTTTATTGCGGCACACATTTAACGATTTCAAAATTTGGCGGCACTCAACGAAAAAGATAAAATTTATTTACTTACTACAACACACTATATAATTTAATAATATTATTAATATAATATTAGTAAGGATATAATATTAACATCCTTACTAATATTATAAATGCGAAAGTAACTCTGTCTGTCTGTCTGTTACTTTCACGTCTAAACCACTGAACCGATCTTGATGAAACTCGGTATGAAGATAGAACTGAACTTGGGAAAGGACATAGGACACTTTTTATCGCGAAAAAAATTGTAGAAAGGGTGTTGAAATAGGGTATGAAATTTTGTATGGAAGTTCCTTATTGCCAAACATAAAATCATTTAAGATTGTTCAACTGTTTACAACTTTCACACCTAAACCACTTAACCAATTTTGACAAGAAATCTAGACCTTGGGAAAGACTGTAGGCTACTCCTTACCATGTCGCGCGATATAACCGAATTCCACGCCGGCGAAGCCGCGGGCGGAAAGCTAGTTATTATATATTTGCAAAATTTGGCGGCACGCAAAAGTGCCGCGGCACAGTGGTTGAGAATCACTGCACTATAGAATGTAGTAGACAGCCATTGTCCACGCGAGTGAAACAATTTAAGTATTTCCTTATTTTATTTAAAGGACTTCGCCTTCGTTTTGGTTAGGTAGATCTCAGCCTTGCTGCTAGCGATACTGTACTGTTAGGGCTCCAGTCCCCAGCGGCGCCAAAAACACTAATATATCATAAAAAATGCTTCAAATGAAGTATATTTAAACCCACAACTACTGCACTATTCTAACACTCATTCACTGCGCGGATAGCGTCAATATTATTATTTTTTTATTTCTAGGGCTTCGCCTTCGTTCCGGCTGGGTAGGTCTCAGCCTGGGTACTAGCGATACTCTACTGCTAGGGCTCCAGTCCCCAGCGGCGCCCCTCGCCGGTCACATATTAGTAGGGCCCACTAGCGCGCCCTACATGGCCTTATTATGTTTTGCCAATGGCTCCCTGACGCGACAGAACCATAGAGATAGACTGGTTGGACAGAATTGGGAGGCCTTCAATGATTTGTTACGGGCCACTGTTAGAGGGAATATGGGGTATATGGGTAAGTTAAGGTGTTATGTAGTTATATTTATTTTTTGACAAAATGAAATGTGTACGCTTTTACAATAGGATCCCAGAAAACGTCCAAAAATGTTCTATATCACAATTTAAAAAAGTTGTGAAAAGACGTTTGTGTGTTAAAGGTTATTACTTAATTAATGATTTTATAAATGATAACACGCCTTGGGAATGAAATGCTCGCTCCAGTCTATTTCAAAGGTATCATTGTCACTAATAAATTGTAATTGTACAGTATTGACTGAGGCAAAAAAAACAAAATAGAATGGCTAGGATCATAAAGTCCACCCAAATAAAGCTGCAAACGACAATTCATTTATCATATTCATCATTCTTGGTTGGGTATCGAAATTATAAAAAAATGAAAATGTTCCCTTGTCCCTTATAGTCGGATCCATAACGACCGTGTACGGTCTACTTTTCCGATATAGCAGATACCAACTAGTGTCAAGACATACCATTTTTCATTTTACGCCGGAAATTTAGACATTGCGTGACAGCGGAACCTAACGCCACGTTTTGTCAAGAACCAGAATGGAAAATGAAAATTTTATTTTAAACAGTCATTATCCTGAGTGGACATAGAACCCGAAGCTCTATCCGAAGTCGTCTATAGACGAACTGTTTCGATATAGCCTATTATGTGTGCTATCTAGTATTATTATTTTTTAATGAAATAGATAATATGGAAGATTAAAATGAAAATAGAATGACCAGAATCATAAAGTTCATTCAAACAAATTTGCAAGCGAGTACTCGTTATATACATATAAATTCTCTCGATAGGGATCTAAATCGAATACATAACTACCAGCCGGCCATTAACTCAAGTTCTTTCAAATTGATAGAATGCTGAGAACAGAGTGTCTTAACATTAATTTCTAAAATAAACTTCAATTGTTATGCATTTTATAGGTATATACTACGACACAGCGGAAATCCTGCCCCGCGCAGTACCGGGGCGCTGGTTGCAGGCGGCCGGCAAGCCGGTGGAGCGCGCGGCGCCGCAGTTCGAAGCCAGAGCCTTATTAGAAGGACAGGCCGTCGCCAGGAGAGCGCATGCAGAGGATATGGGGTTCAAACTCGGTGAGGGAACTTCTTATGTTTATTGAATGAAATGAAGCATGCAACTTAAAGATGAAAA
The DNA here is from genome assembly GCA_033558755.1 of Philaethria dido. Taxonomy (NCBI): domain Eukaryota; kingdom Metazoa; phylum Arthropoda; class Insecta; order Lepidoptera; family Nymphalidae; genus Philaethria; species Philaethria dido. Next base: position 11,077 of record JAKGSA010002977.1, read on the forward strand.
ATAAAGTTCTAGTTAAATTTCTTATTTTGAATTTGACTTTGATTGTGTTGCTCGTTTTAAAATTAGTATTTATGGGTAATGATGATTTAGTTGAGATGTATGGATTACATATTCTTAATGAGCATCTGTTAAACAAGGTGTATAAGAAACACCAACATCCTCAGGGATTTTGTATTTTTTCTCATACGTGTCCATCATGAAAGTCCAATCAGATACTTGTTCCAAAATTGAGTAAGGCTTCTGTATAAGTTTTTTAGACGAGCTACAAGCATTATTACTTGTTCTTATCATATTAGTAGCAAATAAAGTTTAGAATGTATTCCTTTTCATGATTTCCAAGTTAAGTTTTATAACTTTTTAGACTCAGCTCACTTACTCACTGTATTCACCGTATTCACCGTATTCACTCACTAACTTATTAACTAACTTTACTGATACAGAGTCGTCATCGCGTATAGTGGCGACGGGCGGCGCGTCCGTCAACTCCGCGCTGCTGCAGATATTCGCGGATGTGTTCAACATGCCCGTATATGTGCAGGTATATTCAATTATTTATATATTAATAATTATTATAACCGACATCGATAAAAAGAAGAGGATTTTTTATTTGCGGTACTTGCTTGCTTC
>JAKGSA010002978.1:0-11700 GCA_033558755.1 Philaethria dido
ACTAGTTGAACAACAGTTTATTCCACTTTTAAAAGGTTAAGCAACTCATTTGTTTCTTTAATTGCGACTTTAGCGGTTTTGCGGTTCTTTCTCCATAGCAGTTTAGTTAGATACTTCGTGTCAAAACACTCCGTTCTCTTTCCGCCCGAATTCTGAATATTGAGTAGTGAAACACTTCTTCTTAACTTCACGCTGTATCATAACCTGTCGCGTTTACAGCCTCGTTTTTGCCTAATTAGTGGGGAAATGAAAATAATTTTAATATAATCCTTCCGATCCATCCAGTAATCATATCCTTAACCAATCGTGCTAACGGTCAAACACTGCAACATGATGGCCTTATTTTTTTTTTATTTATTCTATTTCATTCTTAATTTGAAAATATTTGGCTTTTGCAAAAGTTATTTTTTTAGAAAGTATACATATAATTAAATTCTTATTCTAAACGTGTGATAAACACTTTAAAATATATTAATAGTTACTTTTTATTGTTAAAGGCTTTGCAGCGATATTACAACCACGTTTTCTGATGACACTGTGGATGGAGAAACTGAAGGTAATAATTATTACTACCTTCAAATTATTAATTTCAAATATTTTGGATTCTTTGACAAAACTCTGTCTATAGTAAATAGTTAAGTTTTATTTCTAAACCTAATTTTTAAATAACGGAAAAAAATATTAGGTTAATTAAAAAATGTGAAACATGTGTAATATATTTAATTGTGTTTCCTAAATTCTTAAAAAAAAACTAAATAAGTAATAAACCTGTGTTTTGTATATTTTTAATATAAAGGGGTTAGCTTTTAAATTGTCATGTTTAAAAAAATCTTTTTGCGCATAATAAATTAAGTTCAAATGGTAATTGTCACATACATACATAGCTTCACGCTGTATCCCGCATTTAACAGGGTAGGTAGAGGGAACCTAGTGTTAAAACACTCCGTTTCCCACTTTCCGCCGAATTGAGACATTGCGTGCTGAGTGGCGGAACTCAACACCGCGCTTGGCCTTGTTACTAAATCCAGGAAATGAAAAATTCCATTTCCTCGAATGGGAATCGAATGCATAACCGTCGCGTTTACAGTTGCACGCTTGTGCCTCTGCGCCACGACAGGCGTTTGGTTTTTTTTTTTTTAATATTATATATTTATTTATTTTTTTCAGAACCTGAACACGAGACGGTGACCGGCTTCCAGCTTTACAAACAACAACTAATGGTTCTTCTAAAGAGACAAATTAAATATATGTGGTCAAAGAAAATATCGTTTTTGTATATGGTTAGTCCTACATTGTTATTTACTACTATCTTGTATATAAAAGAAAAGATGTGTAACCCATCGCACCTTTGGAATTATAGAGACCAAATCAAAGAATCATGATTTCGTTTTTTGCCACGAAACGACTTAAGACAACGATCTTTACCAACTTTGATTAAAATAAAAAATATAATTAAAAAAATAGCACTTCTTTTCAAAACATGAATGTACAATTCTTTATTTGACGTTTCGAATTTTCGGGTTCGAATCCTGCTGCGTCCAAATATTTATACGTTTTTTAAATGTATATTTTTTTACTAACTTAATTGAAATTATTTCATTTATTTTTAGCAAGTTCTTTTGCCGATAATTATGATATGTCTACTCACACTGATGACGAATAACAGTTTCATTGAAGGAGATACACCGGAAGAAGGAAAAAGCCTCGCTATAGACTTAAATATGTACGACACAATGCCTGGACGCAAAGTCCTTTATAATATTAATTCGAACAAATTTAATATAGATACTATAAAGAAGAGAAATCCGAATGTTGTATTCGAAAAGGCTGATGATGTAGCTTCAGGTCGGTCAAATCTTTTTTTATTATTTGTACCTAAACACGACAGGTTGTGGGTTCGATTCCCACTCGGGGAAATGTTAGTATTTTCATTTCCTGGGTTTGGTAACAAGGCAGAGCGCGGCGTTGAGTTCCGCCACTCAGTACGCAACGCCTCAATTCGGCGGAAAGTGGGGAACGGAATTGTTGAAAGAGGATAGAGTGTCTTAACACTAGATTCTCTGGTAAGCTCTGCCTACCCTGCTATATGCGGGTTACAGCGTGAAGTTAAAAAAAAAGAAAAGTATATAAAGAATTTCTAATGGTTATTGTGTTTGCAGCCGTACTTCGCGTTGGTGCCCAGGATGTAATGGAATACAATAAATATTTAGTTGGCATCGAACTAAACGATACAGACGCTAAAGTGAGTAATTATTATTGTATATATTTACAATATTTGTAACATTTAATTTAATTTTTAAGAGGAAGACATTTGGCGCAGTGGAACGGCGTATGAGATGTAAACATGAGTGGAAGTGGGTTCGATACCCACTTGTAGGGATGAATATTTAAATAATATTAATTTCTTTAGTAAAATGTAGCTACTCCACTCAACACGCAATGTCTCGAAATTGGGTGAAAAATGGAGAACGGAGTGTCTTGATTGTGAACACGATGGCTATGGATTCGATACTTTATTGGGGTAATAATTATATTTAAATTTCCTCGCTCTAATAAGACAAAACACGGCATCGACTTCAAGAAACTTCAAGAATTTGAAGAACGGAGTGTCTTGACAATATGTTCTCTCTGCCTTTCCTTACTTAAGGGGGGGACTTTCATTTAGGACTCTTAAAAAGCTGTTTTTCGAGATTTTTTTAAGATAAAAATAAATAAGAGATTCTAGTGAACTTTGCACGTTATTTTATTACATTTTTACATGCGTCCAATTTTTAGCATTTTTTTGGCTTTGAATTGGCGGGAAAGATTTTGAAAAACGAATTTCAGGAAAACGCGCCTCAACTAATTCAATTGTGGAAATACTTAAGCTGAAAAATAATATATATTTTTTTTATTTCAGGTATTATTTACAACAGTAGTACGTCACGCAGCACCAGTGGCTTTGAACCTGCTATCCAACTTGCTAGCGTCGCGCGACGGACACTCCATCACGACATATAATGATCCTACTAATAAATATGCGGTCAGAGTAAGGGAAGATAATGAAAAATCTAAAAACAGTGTCCTCGTTGGTATTTGGTCATTCTTTATTACTTTCAGTAAGTATCAAAAGTCTATATAAATACGTGAAGCAAAAACTTTGGATTCCTTTTTACGAAAATTACGCGGACGGAGGAGTATGAAACTTGGAACACTTATAGTTTATATAAAGAAGGAGTGCACAATGATTATATTTTTTAAAAATAAATCATAAAAATACATTAAATTAATAAAATAAATGTTACACACACTACCATGATTTGACAACCATGTTTATATAAAGTGACATATACGTCACTATGCAATGCGTTATTAACGCATTTACAGGGACGCTAGTTATGTTAAAATTGATTAGCTGGGTTCGAATTCGCTTGCGTGGACTATGTAATACTATTTATATATATTTTTTTTAACTTCACACTGTATCCCGCATATAGCAGGGTAGGCAGAGGGAACCTGAGAACCTAGTGTTAAGACACTCTGTTCTCTTTCAACAAATCCGTTCCCCACTATTTATAATCTTACACAATTTAAATTTATTATAATACAATGACATTATCCTGAATTAATATTCATATGCCTTGCGTGGTCAGTTTTGGTGATACATTATAATTATTAAGATCTTATACCACCCAAAATTTATGAATAAATGGTTATTGTTATTATTATTAACCTAAAACCGTCCTTTTCGTTTTTGTAGGATATTCGGAAAATTCTCCTCTTAATTCTCGAAGGATCGATGTAATATCTCCAATTTGTGTGGAAAGTGTAGAACGGAGTGTCTTCACACTAAGTTCTCTTAGCTTACCTAAGATAAGATGCTGTGCGGGATAAGCCTTAACTACATTGTATATACATACATATCTTCACGCTGTATCCCGCATATAGCAGGGTAGGCAGAGAGAACCTAGTGTTAAAACACTCCGTTCCTTACTTTCCGCCGAATTAACATACGTTGTATATTATATCTGTTATTTTTAAAAGATTTTAGATATATAATAAATAAATAGCGTTTGGCGCTTCGTTCACTGTCTACCTCGTTACGGATAAAGCGTGAAGCTATGTATGTACATATAATAAGAATATACTAGTGTTCCTTATAAGGAACGAAAAAAAAAGAAGCGTTGGCAACGAGTTATAGCTCGTTAACAACGCGTTGACTAGCAACGCATATGACACTTTATATAAACATGGATGTCAAACCATGATGGTGTGTAACATTTATATTTATTTTATTAATTTAATATATTTTTTATGAATAATTAAAAAATATATATTATCATTCTGTAATCCCTCGCTATATAAACTATAAGTGTACCAAGTTTCATGCTCCTCCGTCCGCGTAGTATTCATATATAATTTATAACAATACAATAATAATTCACAGCAATATTAACAACGGTGGTGAACAACGTGTCTCTGCCGTGCAAGGAGCGGTCGACGGGAACACGCCACTTGCACGTGATGGCGGGATGCTCGCCGACCTTGCACTGGACAGCTACCCTACTGACACACACAGTATTGCACACACTTGTACTAGTACTGCCAACAATACTTATAGCTGCCACGCTAGACAAGGACAACACATTCAATCAAGCGGATTTTCTTGGTGAGTGAGCGTGATGACGCTATATCACTATATCCCGTGTTAGAACTCACTGTGCTAGAGCTAGATGGCATGTTTTACTACAATAGTAAGAAAAAAAGAGATGGCATGATGTAACTATTTACTTAGAGTAAGATTTCATCTGCTCTTTGGCCAATTACAACACTTAATCGGCCAGATTTTCTAAATGAGTGAGAGAGATGACGCGACTTTTATGTTCGTGCTAGAGTTGGACTCTCTTACTCTCATGAGAAAAGGAGATAATATGATTTAACTATGTACCTCCTCTAGTAAGTCCTTAACTACTCTATGCCCAAGGACTACATTTCCAACCAGGCGGTCTTTACACGTGAGTGAGCGAAATAACGCGATATCACTGTCTCGTGCTAGAGTTAGACGGTACGTTTTACTATAGTGGTAAGAGAAAACGAGATGGTATGATTTAACTTTTACCTCCTTCAGTAAGACTTCAACTTCTCTATTCCGCTTCGCGTAAAAAAATAGAGTGGGATAGCAAGATCCGTCAAGTATTCTTGATTATTGATTAATTTCCACGACGAAAAATGTCGTCATGACCATTACAGTAGGCTTTTATGTATGACGAAATATTTCGTCATACCCCGTTAACATGCTAAAATATTATTATTTCAGGTGTACTGTTCCTTACCTTGATAGTGGGTATCATGGCCTTCCTCGCTCTCATGTACCTTGTGAGCTTCAATTTCGGTGAACGAGGCGCTGGTGTGGTGTTAATCGCTATTATTATGATTTTTGGTAAGAAATTTTAATTTTTAACATTTTTACAAGATGATTATGAATTCGAATCCCAGTCGGGAAAATGTCTTTGATTAATTAGTTTATTTTTCCTTGTGATATGGTAGCGATACTTATATAAGTTTCTTTTCATGTTTATTGAATAAAATTAATAATAAAATAAAAATAAAAAAGCCTTTATTTCATGCAATTTTAAAAACATATCAAATTTAAACCTATCTATGTTTTACCTTATAACTCTATAATATAAAAAAAGATTTAAAATTCGGCGGAAAGTGGGGAACGAAATTGTTGAAAGAGAATGGAGTGTCTTAACACTAGGTTCTCTGGTTCCTTCTGCCTACCCTGTTATATGCAGGATACAGTGTGAAGTTAAAAAAAATATATATTAAAATGTTTATTTAGATATTATTATTATTGATGAATGAATGCATGAAGCCCTCCGTGGGTGTAGGCCTCCTACAATAAAATTAATAAAAAAGTATTATTGCGATTATCTTATACATGTTTTTAACTCAATATATCTCCGCGTAATAGATATGTAAAACCTAGAGAAAAATCACTCCGTTCTTTATTTACCGTTTTTTTTTACTGACACTATGTGTTCGATAAAAATTCAATGCGCTTTGTGTTGCGATCGGGAAAATAAAATAAATTTTGAATATAATTATCTCTTCGAATAATCGAATCCAAAAGTTGGCTACCCTTACTGGCTATGACGATGGCGTATTTTTTTTTCAACTTCACGCTATATCCCGCATATAGCAGGGTAGGCAGAGGGTACCTGAAAACCTAGTGTTAAGACACTCCGTTCTATTTACGTTCCCAATTTTCCGCCGGATTTGAGGCATTGCGTGCTGAGTGGCGGAACTCAATGCCGCGCTTTGCCTTGTTACCAGACACAGGAAATAAAAATACTAAATATTATTTAAAATTATCATTTCCTGGAGTGGGAATCGAACGCACAACATTTCGCGTTTATAGTTGCACGCTTGTGCCTCTGCGCCACGACAGGCGTCAGGCGACAGGCGAATTTATTGCTTTAAATATAAAATCAAAAAATTAAATTTAAATATCCAGTTAACTTAATTTTTTTTCAATAAATCTGTCATTTCTGGTGAAACGGCTAACAATGTAATATAAAAAACTTATACCTAACCTATATATATGTATATATATATATATTACATATAAGTGTATCATGGAACTACCATTGATATATTTTTGTTTTTTTTTTTTTATATACATTAGAATAATAGTAGGTATTGTGTTTTCTTGTTGTATTTTTCTTTATTGTTATTATTATTATTGTTACTCAAAGTCAAAGTCTTTTTATTCAAAATAAGAAGTTACAAGCTTCATTTTTTGAACGTCAAATAATTTACCACCGGTTCACTAAATTTAATGCCTCAGACCTGAGAAGAACCGGCGCAAGAAACTCAGCGGGACTTTTTTTTTTTTTTACTTTGGAAGTAATGTGTGTTCCGAAATGAAGTTTTTACTTACTTACTATAATAATTATTATTATTGTTCTAGGTGTAATAACAGCAGGTTATGAACAACTACCTAGCACTGGTGGTAGTAGAGTGGCACATTTCTTCGCGGATATGTCTAGTTATGTAATGTCGCCTCATACATTTACTGTAGCAGTGCTAAAAACGGCAGACATTGCAAGAAATAACGTTTTACGTGAGTAAATTTAATCTATATATAAATACGTGAGGCAAAAACTTTGTACCCCTTTTTAAGAAAATTACGCGGACGGAGGAGCATGAAATTTGACACACTTATAATTTATATAGAGAAGGAGTGCAAATGATAATATTTTTAAAAAATTATTCGTAAAAAGTATATTAAATTAACATAATAAATGTTACACACACTACCATGGTATTATATCCATGTTTATATTAAGTGGCATATCCATGCGTTGATAAAGACAACGCGTTGTTAACCCGTCAACAGGGACGCTAGTAATATGAAAAACATAACGCACCCTTTTAATAAATTCGCTTCACGCTTTATCACGGTCAAAGAGAACCTAGTGCACTCCGTCCACTCTACCCCCGAATTTGAGACATAGCGTGTTGAGTGGCGGAACTCTACGCCATGCTTTGTTTTTAGAGCGGAGAAATGAAAGTAACTTAAATATAATCATATCCCCAAGTGAGAATCGAACCCAAAACCAATAAAGTCAGACGCTGTTCCTGTAATTTTTTTTTAATTTAATTCAATACATACATACATATATAGCTTCACGCTGTATCCCGCATATAGCAGGGTTTGCAGAGGGGACCTAGTGTTAAGACGAACGACGAAGAGTGGCGGAACTCAACGCCGCACTTTGCTTCATTACCAAGCCCAGGAAATGAAAAATTCCATTTACTAGTGTGGGAATCGAACACACAACCTGTCGCGTTTACGATCGCACGCTTGAGCCTCTGCGGTATGATAAGCGTTAATTCAATATAAAATTAACAATAAAAGCCACAAATTTAAATTTTTAATAAGTCATTAAAATATAATTTTAATAGCATGTTTGATGAAATAGATTAATAATTATATTTTTTTTTATTATAGCTGACACAGAACAAAAACTGTATTTTTCTACACGCAACCAAGCTTCAGGGCCATACCTGGTCCTGTTGTTCTTACAATTTATATTTTACATGGTAAGATATCGACGGGAAAAGATTATTAACATTAAATATTTATTTTATTTTAAATTAAATATTTTTTTTTTTTTAAAGATAATATAAGTCTTTATGTGTAAATGGGATCTTTTTCGGTAACCCGTAAAGATGTAGTTAAGGATAAGTATCATAAAATTCTCTACAAAGTGACGAAATAAAAATAATGTGTCAGCTGATTTATTGCAATACTACAATGGCGTCTTTTCTTATGAGTAATAATTGGAAGCAAAGAGCACAAGATAGATAGAAAAAAGTTACATCCTTGGAGGATATAGCGTTATCGCTAATACTAGAAAACGTATAAAAATTTGAACACAGCGGGATTCAAACCTGCGCTTCTTGGAAACCGTCCAAGGGTCTAAGCTTTCCTAATTTTGTTTCATAAATAGCTTTTCCTCTTGTCAAACGACTGTTCTTAGAAATAGTCTTTGGATAGCAGAAATTTGTACAAATGTCTCTACAGAGATGCTAACAACATAAATAAGTTGCTATAAGAATTTCAACGCAGCTGGATAAGAACGCATGGCTTAGTGGTCAGAGCGCTTGGACGGCAAAACGGACGGCATCTAAGAGGCATGGGTTCATGTCGCGAGTCCCGTTGCCTTTAAAGTTTTTCTAAAAATGTTTTTAGCTAAGCCCTGTTGAATGGTTTTTAAGTTATTCATAATAATTTGCTTTTTAATGCACATTTTGAAAAATATTTTATTTTTTATTTGTTAAAATATTAATTATGGTACTATTTAAACATATGTTTTCAGTTTTTGGTAATTCTGACGGAATGCGGGCTGTTCGGCAGCGTGTGGGAGCGCGTGTGCGGCGCGCGCTACGTGCGCACCTCCGCGGCCGACGCGGACGCCATGGTGCGCGCTGAGAGGGCTTACGTCGATAAGGCTATCACCTTACGTTAGTTTTGCTTTTTGTTATGCATAACAATATAGTTTCACGCTTTATGTCTCATAGAAGGGTACCGAAAAGGAACCTAGTATTGAAACACACTCCGTTAGCCGATTTTCGTGTGTAATCGAATTGAGTTATATTGAAAATTGCCTGTGTCAAAATGATAAAATGGCCTAATCGCCTGTCGTGGCGCAGAGGCACAAGTGTGCGACTGTAAACGCGACAGGTTATGGGTTCGATTCCCACTCCAGGAAATATAAAATTTAGTATTTTCATTTCTTGGGTTTGGTTACGAGGCAAAGCGCGGCGTTGAGTTCCGCCACTCAACACGCAATGTCTCAATTCGGCGGAAAGTGGGGAACGGAATTGTTGAAAGAGAATTAAGTATCTTAACACTAGGTTCTCTGGTTCCCTCTGCCTATTCTGCTATATGCGGAATACAGCGTGAAGTTAAAAAAAAGTACTTTTTATGTCTCAATATTGTTAATTGCTGGGGGTGTTATATCAAAGTATTTATAATTGTTTATGTTTACAGCACCCAAGCAGATCCAAGACGCCATGTTGGTTAACGATGTACACAAGAAGTATACGCGAATATTTAAATCGTGTATCGCGGTGAAGGGCGTCAGCTTCTCGGTTAAAAAAGGTTATTACTTAAATATTATTTTACCATTTTTTTGCAGCTTCACGCTATTTCCGCTTCCTGTCCACAGGAAGCTTGTGTCAAGACCAAACTTAATTTAAAACTATTTTTTTTGTAAGATTTATTTGTTTTCAAAGTTTATTTCCCCAATTATTTTTATAACAAAACGTCGCCGGCGTGAATAAAAGAGCAGAAAGTGAAGAACGGAGTGATTTAACACTAAGTTCGCCCTGACCTTCCTGCTGTATGTGAGAGATGTGTAAAACTTAAAGAAAAAATACCATACAAACCAATACATTTTCTAGAAACAAATCAAAAAAATGTTGTAATTTGATTATCCGTGAATTCCCATAATTGAGTTGCTATTGTATTAAATAAATTAAATATATTTGTTTATGAAGGTGAATGTTTCGGTCTTCTCGGGGTGAATGGCGCGGGGAAGTCAACTACGTTCAAAATGCTCACCGCTATGGAGTGTCCCACTAGAGGGTCTATATTCGCTAACGGATACTTTATGAAGAGAATTTCAGGAGAGGTAACTTATTTACTTACTTTTAATAAATATGTAATCAAAATGGCCGTGATTATAAGTAATACTCGCTGTAACCCGCAACGTCGTTTGCGTGTAACTTAAAATCGTTTTTTCTTTTTTTCGTAGGAATTTCGAAAATCCCTATAATAATTATCTAGATTAATCGCGTAAAATTTTAGCGTTCGAAACTACATTTTTAGAAACCCGACGTTTCGAATATTTTACCGTTATCGTCGTACGCGTTTAAGTAGACTGGTAGGAGTTTGTAGATACTAAAATACACGAACGTATTCCAGTAAAAATATTTTCATATTTATGTGTACATAATAAAAAAATGGAGAGACAATTTGTACGATTAAGGACGCCAAAAAAAATGCTCGACTAAAACTTAATAGCTCATACCTTGAAGCTGAATAAATCCCTCATTGTTATAATATGATCATCCAGCTTAAATCCTATACCGACTTTTATGTATATAATTATATATTTACGGCTTATATGTATATGACCTAATATGCCGGCTTACCTATATAAATTGTTCATCCTACCACTGGTAAATATATGTATATATATTTTTCATGATGTTGTCAGTACCTGCGGTCGCTGGGCTACTGCCCGCAGAGCGCGGCGCTGGACGAGTTCCTGTCGGGGCGCGACAACCTCGCGCTGCTGCTGACGCTGCGCGGGGCGCCGCCGCACCACGTGCGCGCGCGCGCCGACGTATGGATTAACACTGTTGGTCAGTACTAAAAATAATATTGTGCATGTTGTCTGTCCCTATTGACCCTCGTCACTTAACGCCTGTCGTGGCGCAGATGCACAAGTGTGCGACTGCAGACGCGACAGGTTGTGGGTTCGATTTCCCTCTAGGAAATGAAAATTTTAAATCATTATTAGCATTTTCTCTTTATAGGGTTTAATTACTCTTATAAAATCTATTTTTTTGTAGATACACAAAAATATATATATATATATATATATGAATATACATACACATACACAGCTTCATGTTGTATTCCGCATATAGCAGGGTAGGCGGAGGGAACTTAGTGTTAAGACACTTCGTTCCCCACTTTCCGCCGAATTGAGGCATTGCGTGCTGAGTGGCGGAACTTAACGCCGCATTTTGCTGTGATGGATTTCTGTAACATCAGGGGTCTACATTCCAACCTGAATGCCGTCCACCACCATCTAGAGACGGCACGGCCGGCCTTGTTGTTTTTGACGGAGACTCAGATTGCCCGACCAAGCGACACATCTTACCTTTCGTACCCTGGCTACATAATAGAGGATAATTTCATGCCTCATGCCGGGGTCGCTGTGTTCGTGAGGGAGGACTTGAGTTTCCGTCGTCTTGCCACTTTTGAAGGTCAGGACCTATCAATCATCTGGCTTCGTGTTGATTCGGACGATCATGTCCGAATCTACGCATGCCTATATAGGTCCCATAGTGGTAACGCAGAAACGGATCGACTCATGGAGTACATGCAATCGGCTATTGACGATGTACTATCAC
>JAKGSA010002979.1:0-11692 GCA_033558755.1 Philaethria dido
AGTTTTAAAATCAATTATGTTATTTATGTCAATTAAATTCATTTTATATTGATTGACATTTGTTCCTACATAATTACTATTACTTAATATATGTAATATATTATTTAAGTTATATCTAATATCATTTTCTTGTGGCAACTTCTTTATATAGGGAAATGTAAACATAACAATTTTTTTAACATTTAAATTCACCAACTCTGAGTGATACTTTTGTAATAGTTTTTTATTCACATTTCCCCTTTCCCCGACTAAAACAACCAAAATTGTATTAGGACAATGAGTATCACTAAGGATTTTATTAATTATTTGGCAATAGGTCGCTCCAGGCCTACAATAATTTAATACAGATTGTCCCTTACAAATGTACTATATTGTAATGTATGTGTATGTGTGTACCAATCAATGTTTTAATTCAGCGGAAAGTCAAAAACGGAACTCATATTAGAATGAAGTGTCTTAACAATTGGTTTTCAAGTTCCCTCTACCTAACAATACTATGTGTGTGATACAGAGTGAAGCTAAAAAAAATTAGACCCTCCCAGTACGGATTAGACATAAGAAAAGTGAATGAAAATAGGAAAATAAATTAAAAATACAATACAATTTTATTAGATACCTGTCTGAAATACCCAGTATTTATAACTACACGAGTTAATTGGAAAACAACGAACGCACTAAACAATTAAATACAAAGTAACTGTTCAGTTTACCGCACCTTTTAGTTGATTAAAAATAAAACACCACATGTACCTTTACATTAATCTTTATATGGCTTCACGCTTTACCTCCCATAGCGAACCAGAGAGAACGTAAATATTAAGACACTCCGTTCGTCGCTTTTTGCCCTAATTCGAGACATTCGAATATATTTTTAGCTTCACGCTGTATCCCGCATATAGCAGGGTAGGCAGAGGGAACCTGAGAACCTTGTGTTAAGACACTTTGTTCCTCACTTTCCGAATTGAGACATTGCGTGCTGAGAAGCGGAACTCAACGCCGTGCTTTACCTTGTTACCAGAACCAGGAAATGGAAACACTAAATATTATTTAAAATTATCATTTTCTGGAGTGGGAATCGAACCTATAACCAGTCGCGTTTATAGTAGCACGCTTGTGCCTCTGTGCCACGACAGGCGTTTTTTTAATATAATCATACCCCCGAATGGGAATCAAACCCACAACCCATAGCATTAACACTCAGAACCCTTCCATTACACCAGTACGGTCTCAATTAATCTTTAAATAAGCAATAAATAATGGGAAGTAGCGGGTTATTTTGTTAGTAAACTTTCCTTGCTTACAGAAGTTAGCGAAGCGAGTTTTAAAATATAAATCTTTTTTGAATTTATCTTCCAATATTCCTCGGAGGCGTCGTGATATTGATCTCGGTCGGGTATTCAATCGGAGGCTAATGCATCACGCTGTTACGTAGCGTAATATATGGAAGACATGATCGATGCATAGCGTTTTAGACGTCTAGATTTTACCGTTAATAATTAAATTATTCACGCCAACACAAAAGCTTGGAATAACCATGGTTAATATTAATGTATCTTAATTATATTGAGACTTTCAGTACATTGGTTCCATCCACTGATTTCAATTCAAACTTTTCATTTTTCAATTTCACATCATATTAAAGTAGTACGTGTAATTAAAAAAAAAATAAGTTACCATTATCTTCATTTAGGCGAAGAAGGTACTATAAAATTTTAAAAAATCACATTTTAAAATAATATTATTGACGTACAAAAGGCTACAAAGAACTACAAGGCTACTGCATCTCGTAAATAACAGAACAATCGATAAGGCCTAACCTATATTATAAATACGCGATTGTGCCAATTTGTAAATGTTTGTTACTCTTTCACGCAAAAACTCCTAAACGGATCTAGATAAAATTTTACAGAAATATACCTTATAAATAAGAATAACCCCAAATATAAATTATAATCTCTTTGTAAACGCAATGGTTGTGGGTTCGATTCCCACTTGGGAACATGATTAAATTAAAATTATATTCAACTTCCAGCTCTCATAAGACAAAACGCAACGTTGATGTCACTTAACACGTCTCGATTTTGGACAGAGAGTGGAGAATGGAGAATCTAGACACTACGTTCTCTCAGCATACCCTATTAAGCGAGATAAAGCGTCAAACAAACTAATGTTCAACCAAATATTGCATTTAATATAATATAATATTTTAAACAGTATTTACTATTTAAAATAAAACATAGCACTTATTGTTACATACGATATCGCCGAGTGAATCATATTCAAGTGTTCAAAGGCCTGATAGATATCGAGCAAAACGTCGCTCAAACGGTTTCCGATAGCCAAAGTCGTACAATCGCACGTTTATCGCCCATTTCAATGTATTCGTATACGCTTGGGAATCCTGTCGATGTTTCAATTTTTATACTGTAAAACAATTTAAAGTAACCATGATGGTGTGGTTTGGACGTAACCTAATAAAAAGTTCTCAATATCACGCTATCTATCATAGGTTTAAAAGACAGATATATTTTGGACTGGCAACAAAATATGCAGTTTTAAAGTATTTTTTTTAGCTTCACGCTGTATCTCACACATAGCAGGGTAGGCAGAGGGAACCTGAGAATCTAGTGTTAAGACATTCCGTTGTCTTAAAATTTCTGTTCCCCATTTTCCTTCGAATTGTGGCATCGCGTGCTGAGTGACGCTTTACCTGTAGTGGTAACGAAACTCACAACTTGTCGGGTTTACATTCACACGCTTGTGCCTCAACGCCAATACTGGCCTAAATATAAATTCTGCAAGTAGCTACTAAATAAACCAAATTTTCCACTTGCTTAGCCGTTACTTAGAGATATCCATCAAAATACAGCGAAAAATAAAAATAATGAAGAAAAATTGTTCTAATATCAAAGCATATCCCCGCATTATCCCGGTTGCGTAGTGACAAATCCTAGCATCGAGATTGACTGTGTCTTTTATAATAAAATAAAATAAAAAAGTAAACTTTCCTCTCGCAGACCCCACGCGAACGTTTCCTAAGGTGAATTTCTTTTCATGTCCAAATACTTCTTTTTATGTCCCTTTGAGCGAATAACGAATAAATGTTTTCCAGTTTATTACCAACTTAGTACGGGTATTGGATTTTCTATACAATTTTTTATAAGTGTGCTACTCGTACTATAAAAAGGTTGAACTCTTTACTAAGATACAATATTATTATGTGAAAATTTGTTTATTTTAAAAAAATATTTAATATTTTAGTAACAGGGCAAAGCGCGGCGTTGAGTTCCGCCACTCAGCACGCAATGCCTCAATTCAGCGGAAAGTGGGGAACGGAGTGTCTTAACACTAGATTCTCAGGTTCCCTCTGCCTACCCTGCTATATGCGGAATACAGTGCGAAACTAAAAAAAATAATTTATATCTTGGCTAACTGTTAATTAAAATATTTTCATATCTCCGTTGTATTATATCAAAACGCGGCGTTGAGTTCCGCCATTTAACACGCAATGCCATCAATTTAGAGGCAGAGAACGTAGTGTCTTGACACTAGGTTCTTCCTAACTATCCTGCAATACGAGATAAAGCGTGAAATAATATTTAATAATAATTAAAATATTAACTAATACATCCAAATAGTATGTCCATTCATGTGGTTATAATTTGAGATATTACGATATATTATGAACGTAAATAGATTCCTAATATATTTGTACTTAAACAAAACGTATACACTAAAAGAATAGAATCTGTAAACTATTTCGTTTTTTTCAACCGACTTCTTTTTTTTTTTTTATGGATAACTGATGGCAAACGAGCAGAAGGACCACCTGATGATAGTAAGTGGTTACCTTCGCCCATAGACATCTACAACACCAAGGCGTTGTAGATGCGTTGTAACCCTAAGAGGATACAGATGGAAGGGGAGGGGACAATGTAGAAGTAGTCCGCTATCGGAACCACTACATTTTGGGAAAGGATGAGTGGGATGAGGGGAAAACCTGGCTTTGTGCCATCGAACCGGAACACATCATAAGATATTTGGCGAGTTCGTCTTTGATATGATAGTAGTCGCGAGCCCAGACGGAGGACGAACCTCCACCACCAAACAAAATAAAACGTATACATAAAGAATAGAATCTGTAAACTATTTTCGTTTTCAACCGGCTTAAAGAAGGATGATCTCAATTCGATTGTATTTTTTCTATATGTGCTCATAATTTTTAATAGATGAACCAATTTTGATCATTCTTATTATATACAATAGCTAGTGTTTCTTATGTGGTCTCATTTAAGGTGAGCTATGATTTGACGAGAGAGTTTTGGAGTTATTCGTAAAATTTTACCTTCAAGTGCATTTTCTTTAGTCCCACCATTTTGTTTTTTTGTTAAAATGTTAATTATTACACTCGTCGTGGCACAGAGGCACAAGCGTGCGACTGTAAACGCGACAGGTTGTGAGTTCGATTCCCACTTCAGGAAATGTAAGATTAGTATTTTCATTTCCTAAGGTTTGTAACAAGGCAAAGCGCGGCGTTGAGTTCCGCCACTGAGGACGCTATGCCACAATTCAGTGGAAAGTGGGAAACGGGTATCTTAACACTAGGTTCCCTCTGCCTACCCTGCTATATGCGGGATACAGCGTAAAGCTATGTGTTTGTATGTCTTAGAGCATTTAGCAAAGTTTCCTTTTTTGTTACAATCTTAATTATAACTATTCAAAAACATAGTACATAAAGAAGTAAAATTAAGAAACATTTCAATAGAAGTTGAAATTCATATGAAGATTTACTAAATACGAGCGTTTAGTACTGTAGCACTCCATGCATGGTGACTTTCATTTAGACGTGCCTTAAGGGAGTCAAGTTATAATTTAAAAAATACTTAGCGAGAAGATGTGGGAACTAAGTGTGTGGCGCTTATAGTAAGAAATAAAGTGAACTTGTTTAAATGGAGTAAATTCTACAATTTAAATTAGAAAAATTATTAAATAACTAAACAACGCCAGTCGTGGCGCAGAGGCAAGCGTGCGACTGTAAACGCGACAGGTTGTGGGTTCGATTCCCACTCCAGGAAATGTAAAAGTTTAGTATTAACAAGGCAAAGCACGGCGTCGAGTTCCGCCACTCAGCACGCAATGCCTCAATTCGGTGGCAAGGGGGAACTGAATGTCTTAACATTTGGTGCTCAGGATCCCTCTACAGCGTGAAGCTAAAAAAAAGAACTTAAATAATTATATAAATTTAATGTTTTAATATATTATTATTATTTATAGACAGCCAGCCTTACATCCATATAAAAATATTACGAATAACTACAAAACAACTCGCCTGAAGCAACATATAAAAATAGAATTACCAAAATTGGTTCACCAAATCAAAATCTATGCGGTACAAATAAAAATATACACTCTAATTGATAACTCCTCCTTTTTTGATGTCGGTCAATAGAAATACAAATAATATACCGGCATTTCACTACACATATGAAAACAGCAACTAACTTCACGATAGTACAGAAATATAATGAATAGATTGTTTTGAACACTCCAGAGCGTTAATGAAGTCACAGAAAGGTTAACAAACTTCCTAATTTACTTATGCACGTTGTCGCTCACTTCCGAAATAAAAAATAAAATTATATTTTAACGAGTTAACCTATTTCATACCTTTTTAAAGGCGGCAGCCCACTTTTGCGTGGCTTGCACTAGTCATATAATGCTGGCTTCATAGAGACCACTATTTTTTATGTTATTTCAACAGAAAAGACCGCATTCATAGCTCATTCTATGAAAGATTAGTAAGAAAAATTAATACTTTTCTAAAAAAATTGAGGTCGACGAGACACAGAGGCATAAGCGTGCGACTGTAAACGCGACAGATTGTGGAGTCGATTCTCACTCCAGGTAATGAAAATATAAAATTTAGCATTTAGGTTTCCTCGTTCTGGTAACAAGGCAAAGCTCGGCGTTGAGTTCCGCCATTCAGCACGCAATGCCTCAATTAGGCGGAAAGTGGGTAACGGAAATGTTAAAAGAGAACGGAGTGTCTTAACACTAGGTTCCCTGGTTCCCTCTGCCTACCCTGCTATGTGCGGGATATATATATATATATAGATAAAAAATAAGTCCTGACGCTTTTCAATTCATAGCTATTAGTTCGTTTAGAAAAAAGCTAAAACCATATTAATAAAAATAATTAAGCTTCATTGAGTCGACTAAATTAGACTACAACGTAATAGCTTTCATGTCACAAAGGCTGCCTATTTAATATGAAAAGATATAAAAACCTTTTTATAACACTAATTACATTACCATTTTGCGTTGATATAATTAAAACATTCATTTTGTATGAAACAAAAGGTTTAAAAATTTATTAATTATAAAAAAATATATATGCAATAAGCTATTTTCAAATAAAATGCTCAAGAAATAAAAGAACTAAGAATAACTCAAAAAATACTGGTCAGATCACTCTTAACTACATTTAAATGGGAACACATCAGAAGAACTTGTTTGGTGATAGGAGGTTCGTCCTCTGACAGGCTCGCGACCGCTATCATGTCAAATACGAACCGCCAAATGTCTATTGATGTGTTCTGGTTCGATGGCATGTAAGCCAGGTTTTTCCTATGCCAACCTACCCTTTCCCCAGAATGTGGTTCCGATGACAAACTGCCCCTCGAATTTGAACACTACGTCGGCAAAGCATTTACAACTCCTCTGCGGTTGTAAATGTCCATGAGCAAAGGACTACTTACCATCAGGTGGTCCTTCTGCTCGTTTGTCATCCTTTTTCAATAAAAAAAGATAAAAAATAGCACTAGCTATCTATATAGCTATCATATAAAAAATGAATAATCAAGACTGGTTCACCCAATAACATAAAAAGTTATAACACGAAAAACACTTAGGAAACATTCAGTTTGAAAACCCCTCCTTTTTCGAAATCGGTTAAAATACACCATATATATCTACAGTAAATAACTAACGAAGCGTATTTTTCATCTTGTTGATGACACTTGAAGGCAGTATTTTCATGCCCTCATCTCCCATAGTGGGCACAGCGTGAATAAGTTACATGCAAAAGAATTTTCCCCCTTGTTTTGCCAGACTTTACATTGACGAAACAAAAAGTTGCAGCGACATACTCGTTTTACAAACTGTTACACTGTTACCTATTAGAAACCTTAGGATTTTGGTTTTCAAATATTTTAAATTTCACTGTCTGATTATTTCTAATCCAATTTTGGATATGACAACTTATCACGCAATGTATTGATTGATACATTAGAGAGAACATCGATTGATTATTCATAATGAGATCTTAGATTTTCGCGATTTTTACATATAAAATGAAACTATTTTAACCGGATTAATCGCGTATATTTTAGTATTCGGAAATACATTTTAGGAAACTCGATGTTCCAAACACATTACGGTATCCGGGGTCACAGGTACACTGCGATTAATCTACTTAAAATAGTTTCATTTCATACGATTGATTATTCCCCTGACTAAGTAGCCCATAGGATAAATGTTACTATTCATCCATGTAGCATTTCCAAATTTTAGTAAAAATTATAAAGGCTCAATGAAAAAAATTGTATAATATAATAAAAATTTACTTTAATTATAGGTAATGAATAACTGAGGCCATCGTGGTGCAGTGGGAAAGAGTCTGAGTGTATACCCAATGGTTATGGAGTCGATTCCCACTTAAGGGAGTAGCTATATTTAAGATCTTTAATTTCATTTTTTTTTAACTTCTCACTGTAACCCGCATATAGCAGGGTAGGCAGAGGGAACCAGAGAACCTAGTGTAAAAACACTCCATTCTCTTTCAACAATTCTGTTCCCCACTCTTCGCCGAATTGAGGCATTGCGTGTTGAGTGGCGGAACTCAACGCCGCGCTTTGCCTTGTTACCAAACCCAAGAAATTAAAATACTAAAGTAGTAGTAGTAGTAGCTATATTTAAGATCTTTAATTTCTTTCTTTTAATTTTCTCGCTCTGGTACAATTCAGACGGAGAAAAGAGTGTCTTGACGTTTAAGATCTTTCTGTCTAGCCTGCTATATGGGATAAAGAGTGAAACTTTAATAAATAAGTATCTATTTTAATTTTCTTAAATCACTCATCCGACCACTACTGACTGATTAGGTAATTGAAATAAAATTTTATTTTCTTTGTTGTAAAATATTTAAAAAAGAGTTTAAATTCAACTTTCAGGCTTTAAAAGTCTACTTTAGCCCTAACCCTTTGTCATTACTTTAAGTAAAAACCATTTTGACTATTAGTTTTCTACGAACAATCCACAAATAACAACTATAAAAATTATTAGGTTTAACATTGGAAAATATTTTCTTTTCATTTGAAATTAAGGTAAATATGGGATACTTAGATTCCAACTCAAGTAAAAGAATATTCATCGAAAGATTAATCTCTTATGATTAGTCTCTCAAGGTTAATATAGAAAATATTTCAACAGATTAATTGCGTACATTTTGATATTCGGACATATATATAAGAAAACCGGATGTCAGGTACATCCGGTTTTACAATAATCCGTAATAACGTATTTAACTTTCGTGTACTTCATTAATATTAATCGTGCATCTAATTTTCATCGTCGTGCATAAAATGATTTTCTAGATTTGAGGATATTTTTTTTTTTTTTTATTGATAACGGACGGCAAACGAGCAGAAGTACCACCTGATGGTAAGTGGTTACCTTCGCCCATAGACATCTACAACACCAGAGATGTTGTGGATGCGTTGCCAACCTAGAGGATACTGATGGAAGGGGGGACAATGTAGTAGTCCACTATCAGAACCACCACATTTTGGTGAAAGGATGGGTGGGAAAGGGGAAAATCTGGCATCTGGAATCTGGAGGATACAAAAGAACGTCTAAATCTGTTAACACAAATAATATACAAAACAGAGTAACTTTTCATAATTAACGTGAAAATAAAATATATCTTTGGTTAACAATTACATAGAGATTAACATTTTTTTTAGCTTCACGCTGTATCCCGCATATAGCAGGGTAGGTAGTAGGAACAAGACAACTTAATTTTAAGACACTCCGTTCCCTGTCAATATTTCCGTTCCCTACTTTCTGCCGAATTGAGGCATGACGTGCTGAGTGGAGGAACTCAACGCCGCGCTTTACCTTATTATCAGAGTTGTTAAATGAAAATCCTAAATATTAATATTTATATAAATATTTAATATTTTCACTCCCTGGAGTGGGAATCGAACCCACAACCAGTCGAATTTACAGTCGCACGCTTGTGCTTCTGCGCCACAACTGATTTATAATTTTTTTTTTTACTTATCCACCTGTAATTCACTATAATTTTTATTAGAACTCTAAAAGCTCACTCAAACTGTACACAAAAGCGGTTTCGCCCGCATCAGTCCCAAAGCTTTGTAGAAAGACAAAGCATTGGAAAGGCAAGATAAGTTTTAAAAATATTTTTAAATCAGCAAGCTAGTTTATCGCCACGAACCAACATGGCATTTAGCTTAGCATCGTTTGTGTATTCAAAAATAAGAAGAATGAGAACAATATAAAAAAGCGTTTGCTTGTTGGAATCATTTTTCATATATTTTTTGTATGAATGCAACATAACCATTGTTTACTCTAAATTTAATTAACATTGTTATCAGAAGAAACTTCTAAAAATGAACTTAGCCATACTAGATTCCAATCTAATCGAAAATCATATGTCATACATGTTATCTATAACATGTGTGACGTATGATTTTCGATTTATTAATTCCACCGTGCTTTAGTAACAAACAATAAAAATATGTTTTTTTTATAATTTCACGCTGTATACTGTATAGCAGGCAAAGAAAATTTAAGGAATTAAGGCCTGTCGTGGCGCAGAGGCACAAGCGTGCGATTAAAAGCGACAGGTTGTGGGTTCGATTTTCACTCCAGGAAATGAAAATAATAGATATTTATAATAACTGATATTCAATTTGATTGCGAGCTGAGTGGCGGTGTTATTGAATAATATTTGAAAATTCCGTATATTATTTGAGTGAAAAATATTCTAAATACGTTATAAAAGTACCAGCTGAGTTTGTATCACACATTAGAGTACAGGACGTCGTCATGCGGCCATAAAAAATGTTTTATGGTGAAAGTTAAACAAGTCGCGTATATACATCGTATGTCATGCTTAAAAACAACGTCAACACTAGACATCGGTACGGCCTATCGAAATATTAATATATGCATGCACTGTATGCAGCAACTTTTCAAACTCCTAACTTACATACTCGTAGTTATCCTTTTCAATATTCATATCGGAAGGATTTTTTTTTTTACCATAGAACCGGATGAAGATGGAAATTTAGGGACAGATCACTATAGTCTCATCTCGAAAAAACATGAGTTTATATTAGCTACACAATATTTTTTTTAATGTTAGAGGTTATGTACATGGTATTATATAAAAATCATAATAGGCCTGACTTGACGCAGAGACACAAGCGTGCGACTGTAAACGCGACAGGTTATGGGTTCAATTCCCACTCCAGGAAATGAAAGTATTAAATAATATTTAGTATTTTCATATCCTCGCTCTAGTAACAAGACAAAGCGCGGCGTTGAGTTCCGCCATTTGCACGGAAAGCCTCAATTCCGTGGAAAGTGGAGAATGGAAATATTAAATGAGAACGGAGTGTCTTAACACTAGGTTCTCTTATTCCCTCTGCCAACCATAATAAAATCTAAACAAAAACTAAACATTAGAAACATTTCATTAAATTTCAAACATTTTCTCACACAACAGGAAGTATTGGAAAGAATTTTTACAAAACGACACTTGGCCGCGTGAATGCACCTTTAGCGTTGACGTCTGACTGCACGTCATTTACTTTTTGCCGGCAAAGAGGCCATGAGAGGGACATTTTCAAAGGCGGTCCTCAGAAGAAGGGCTCTCAGCATTAGCCGACGGATGAATTACTGGTGCCATGGAAAATATGTTCGTGGAATTTTATGTTACTGATACTAATTCATGTGAAACATTCGTATGTATAAAGATATAATTACATTTAAAAGCCTAGTTAGTATAATTACTTTAGTTGTCCACTTGAGGTCAATATCTGCCCAAGCCCAATGATTTGAATTTTTTAACTTGTCATGTTTCATTAAACAATCTTTTACAATGAAACAGTGTGACATTGGAACTGTAATTTACGTGGGCATCGACACACAATATGCACTAAAATATACCGAACATAATCGACTGAAAATTATCAATAAGTACGAATTTATAGGGAAATAATAATTAAATAATTATATTTATGTACAATGAGCTTACGTCCACACTACCCCAAAGCCTGAAAACCAAGGTTTTCAACCAGTGTGTGTTACCAGCGATGACTTATGGCACTGAGACGTGGTCTCTTACTGTTGGCCTCATTAGGAAGCTTCAAGTCACTCAACGAGCTATGGAGAGGGCTATGCTCGGGGTTTCCCTGCGTGATAAAATTCGCAATGAGGAAATCCGTAGGAGAACGAAAGTCACCGACATAATCCTCAAAATATGCAAGTTGAAGGGGCAATGGGCGGGCCACATCGCTCGTAGAACCGACAACCGATGGGGAAGAAAGGTTCTCGAGTGGCAACCACGAACCGGAAGGCGTAGCGTGGGACGGCCCCCTACTAGATG
>JAKGSA010002980.1:0-11680 GCA_033558755.1 Philaethria dido
AGGTTTATTTGTATAAAACTCGAGAACTCGTATCACAAGTTAGGTCATTTTGCTTTTGCATGTACTCATGTCAATACAGTAAGTTAAACAGAGTTCCTTGGGTGCAACGCTAAAATGTTACTTTATTAACACTAATAAATGCACTCGTTATTTACTTAGGAATTTATAGCTGAAGGTAGAACACACCTGCTACTCGTAAACTTTGTTTCCGTACGCTACGCTTATTGACACGTAACGCGCTGTATTACGGCCTTCGTTAAAGATCGCTCTTGGAGTATTAAATTTAGTTAATTTTAACTTACTGGATTAAGAATTGTGTTTATTCTTATAAAATTATATAAGCCTTTATTGGTTACTTAACATAATATATATTATTGATTTTTATGAGGACTCAACTTTTGTCAACAATCTTTTTTGTATTACATGCTTAAGGTTCTAAATTAACAGGACATCAATGAAATTATATATACTTTACATGATTTTAAAATTTGTTTTCCTCCAAATTTATATTAGATACAAATTCAAGATATCCAAGATGTCCAAGGGAGTTATTGTCCTATTGTACCTACTTGTATGAGACGAAATTTCTTAGCAATCCATGGATTCACCGTGCGTGTGCCGGGCACATTGCGTTGCAGAGAGTGCCTGGGACTTACGAATCAAGTGTAAGTATAAGGGGCCCCCTTAAAATGCCCTTTAACGTTCACCTCCACTGACAACGCTCCTCTCTCTACCATAAAGCCTACGTATATTAAACAACAACCACGCAACAATTATCAAAAAATAATAAATGAAAACATCATTCCGTTTAATTTTTAGGTTAGTGCTAACAGCTTCATTTTATAATGCCACTTCAAACTGACTGAAATTCCGCGTCAGACCTGAGTTAGGTGTGAACTTATTTCGAAGCAATTAAAACTTCGACTTAGCTAAGGTTGTTAGCAAAATTCGAACCTTTTTGTGTTGTTCCGCTTACAATTGCAAAGTAAACAAAAGAGCTTGTAGACAAAGGAAAAATCTCCAAAATAATACAAATGTAAGGAACTAAGTGTATCCCGTGACTTCATGCACATTTTCACTTCTTATGTAGTTATGAAATTATTTTGAAACATATTACAAATATATTTCTACAAACATTATTTAGAAAGAAATCGAAGATGGATTCCAAAATTTAAAAAATCTATTACTATTACTTTTAATTATAGTATTTTTTACGAACTTGATATCTGTATACGAGTATATAAAAGGCTTGCCTTACTGAGTGTAATAACGTACATGTGAAACTGCCGGCTATAGGAAGCAAATTTCGTATGGCCATTCTTTGAGCAATGTAGGGGAGCACTAAATAAGAATTTCTAGAAATTGATGAAAAAAGGGTAAAACGCAGGATATAAGGCTTTATAGTCCACGCAAACGAAGTCACAGGATTACAGGGCTTATTAATAAAAAAAAAAAAAATTTAGCTTCATACTGTATCACGCACATAGCAGGGTAAGCAGAAGGAACCTGAGAACCTAGTTTTAAGATACTCCGTTCTTTTAAGATTTTCGTTTTCCTGTTTCTGCTGAAATAAAGGCATAACGTGCTGAGTGCCGGTTGTCAACGCTGCACTTTGCCTTGTTACCAGAGCGAGGAAATGTATATATAAAATATTGATTATCACAACTATTTATTATTCTCATTTCCTGGAGTGAAAACTTATTATTAATAATTGATATAGGTTGATATATATGTAAATGGAATTGTTACGTTAATAATATTTTATAAGGATAATTTATATCAAAAGCGTATTAACTATAAAACAGGCTGATTACTGTGTAAATCAATAGCTACATACATAATAAAGCTCATAAACTATAATCATTATACTCTCATGAATATAATATATATGTATTTGATGACCTGGTGGTCCACTATCGCTAGAGACTTAAAACAAGAGGGGTTGCCTGAACCGACAACCCAGGACCGCACGTCTTGGCGCAGAAGAGTAAGGAGACCCGACCCCAAATAATGGGATAAGGGGTAGAAGAAGAAGAAGACTCATGAATATATGTATTACAACAGATAATCAAATAGAAATCTAAAACGAATTAGAAATACATTTTCCTATCTTATTGTATTTAGTTATTTATTTTTAATTATTTTCTAAATTGTAGGTTTGAATTTGCAAATATTTCACATGTTTAAAGTATATTTAAGCGAATTGTAACTTAATTGGTACGAGTCTGCCTGAATGAAGCAAATAGTCATTTCTGAAAATATTCGAGGGTATATTGAACATAATTCAATAGGTTCGGTATCCCTATCGGTCGGTATGTTGATAAAACAAATATCCTGATATTTTAAGTAAAACCATCAGATAATCGTTGAGGCCATCATGAAGCAGTGGGATAACGTCTGACAGTATACGCAACGTTTTGGGTTCGATTCCTACTAAGGGGAATAATTATATTTAAACTATTATGGAATTATGTTTGTCTGTAATCTACGACTGTAGTAAAAACTATACTTACAGTAAGAATGAAAAATGAAGGAGGAAAGAGAGAACCTAGTGTCAAGACACTAGACTGACGAGACACTTTCTTTTTGAGTGGCGGAATTCAACACTGCATTTTGTTTTACCAGAATGAGGAAAATAGTAATTTAAATATAACTACTTTTCCGAATGGGAATCGAACCTCAACCATCACGTTTACAAAAAAGGCTTATTACAAGCACTTTCGAATCGTCAAATTAAAAAAAGATGTCGGTAGTGTCAGCCCTAACGGAAGCTGCCACAATCAGAGGAATAGTGGAGTGTAACATTTATTTTATTAATTTTATGTTTTTCTAATTTTTAAATATATAAACTATTTTGACATAATACGCAGTGATATGTTAAGCATTCATTGTTTGCTAAGCATTCAAACATATCATAGTCCTTTTTTGAACCATAAAAATAGCCATTAACGAAATTAAACAACATAATTTAATAACCCTAACATAAAAAATGACATTTAAAGCGAATCTACTGAGTTCAATATTCAGTAAGCGACGTGAGATGAACTCAGGCTGGAGTTTATCATCGCGCTGTCACTCCACTTTTATTTATGGACCAGTAAACTTGGAAATACATTTTCCCCGCCAGCGGCCGCGTCCATTTCAGGTTAAGCCCCTTGGGCCCAGCTAGACGAGTCAAGTGCCATAAATTTGAAAACTGTTTTGCGAATGAAAAAAATGAATCAAATATTTGTCCTTCCTCGCCTCCTGAATTCAATAGATGGGTTATTGAAATACTAGGTATGTTAGATCTTTTGTTAAAACTAAACGTATATTACTATTGGAGGTCAACGTGGTGCACTGTGATAGCGGCCATCTCTGAACGTAATGGGTCGTGGGTTCGATTCCCACTTGGGAAATAACGCCGAATCGAATATATTTATATCATTTTCATTTCCACGCTACGTTGGTAAGAAAAGTGCGTAAATTGTTCAATATTCGTATTTTAAAAAAAGTAATTTTTAATTAAAGTTGTTTTTTTTTGAAAAAACTTGTATTACTTGAGAAGAACATAAGATTTAACCTTTCGCTTTCTTCACTACTGCATATAAATTATAACAATTCCAAATTTTAATTTTATTTTCATTTTCTGGGTTTAGTAACAAGGCAAAGCGCTCAACACGCAATGCCTCAATCTGGCTGAAATTTGTTGAAAGAGAACGGAGTGTCTTAACACAAGGTTCTCAGGTTCCCTCTGCCATCTCTGCTATATGCGGGATAAAGCGTGAAGTTAAAAAAATATATATTTTTCTGCTTCACAAAAGGGTGTTTAATTTTTCCTACACATATTAATATATTACTCTCATCAAAAACGAGATTTAAATTTATTAAATTTTATTCATATCATTACACGCATACTAGTGCATATTCATATAATTTAATAGAAACTGCCACAATTATCACATAATTTGTTTCATAGATTATTGTTTGTAAATTATAATATTTGATCATTTTGTTAAAGTACTTGCCAATACACGCTGCTCATTTAAATGTATATTGCTAAAATCATTTAGTAATTAGAACAGATAAAATTAGTTGTTGACGTAGATTCAACTCATAGAAGAATCATAGGATGATCAATGGAAAATGGTTAAAAACGGGGTTTTATGAGACACTATGTTATTCGTCTCTAGCTTGTATCGCATTATTTTTAAGAATAATTAAAGTTTTGCGTCTATTTAACACTTACAAATACATGTTTTATAATTATTATAGTAGGTACTCGTAGCATAGTTCATATAAATATATCTATTTTTCTTGGTGGTCGGAGGTTAAGACGAACCGCCAAATATCTTATGATGTGTTCCGGTTCGATAGCATGTAAGCCAGGTTTTGCCCTTTCCCACCCATCCTTTCCCCAAAATGTGGTGGTTCCGATAGCGGACTACTACATTATCCTCCCTTTCCATCTGTATCCTCTAGGTTGGCAACGCATCTAGTACATCTCTTGTGTTGTAGATGTTCATGGGCGAAGGTAACCACTTACCATCAGGCGGTCCTTCTGCTCGTTTGCCATCCGGTATCCATAAAAAAAAAATCTATAACAATATTTTATATAGGATTATAAGTATATTCGATTACCATTTAGGATAATTATTTTGATTTATTGGGCCTGATATGACACAACGCGATCGTGGGATTCACCATTCTAATAAGAAAGTAGAGAACTAATAAACAACATACATACATACATAGCTTCACGCTGTATCCCGCATATAGCAGGGTAGGCAGAGGGCACCTAGTGTTAAGACACATCGTTCCCCACTTTCCGCCGAATTGAGGCAATGCGTGCTGAGTGGCGGAACTCAACGCCGTGCTTGTCCTTGTTATCAAACCCAGGAAATGAAAAATTACATTTCCTGGAGTGGGAATCAAACCCACAACCTATCGCGTTTACGGTCTCACGCTTTTGCCTCTGCGTAACGACAGGCGTTTTATACGACTAATCCGTTTAAAATAATTTAATTACATACGGTGTTTTTATTTTCATTAAATTATCGTTTTAAGGGGGAAGTAAATAGCACATTAGCACAATAACCGTTTCCGAACTGGAGATAGGTATCTTACCCAATGACGGGTACTAAAATACTTAATTTAATGACACTTTGATAACTTTTATCGCAGGTTCTCGCTTCAGTTGTCACGTTTTCAAACCATTAGTTTTATGTGAATTGCTACTGCGAAATTTTATTTATTATACAAGTTTTATAGATTTGTCCTAATATCATTTGGAGACAAAGGGGAAATCGTGTATAAATACAAACTGAGGCTTAAGAAAAAATTGGGACATCCTATTTAACCAAAACCACAAAAAAATATATGAAATTCCTAAGATTAGAAGGGTTTACTATTTTAACGTATTTGACTAACGCAAGCAGCAAGTTATATACCATTCAATTTTTTTCCAATTTTCTTTACTTAATTTTAAATCGCCTTATAAGGTGGTAGTTCACGGTCTTACACATTCAATTTTTATGTTGTAAGATAAAAAACAGGTGGTAGAATGGTACCCTAGAGAGAGAAAGAGAGGAAGACCACAGAAAAGATGGGAGGAGTGTCCTCCTCAGTGTGCCCGCGGCCGCTTTTATGTCTAAAAGCGGCTGCGGGCACACTGTGGATGAGGATAACCCACGATCAGGTCTTGTGGAAAGGTTTGGGGGAGGCCTATGCTAAGGCAAAACAATCTTTACCGGTGTCAAAAATTTTAAACTATATATATATATATATATATTGTATGTAATTTTAGATTGTTAATAAAGGCTGTATTATTATTATTAAGATAAAAAAATGTTTAATTTTTTTTTATATATAGAAACTTATTACTGACAAACGAACATAAAAAAAAACAATTTGGTATAGTCGTTAGGGAGTTCGCGTGCATATATTTCAGTGATTCATTTTTATTTATACAGGCACAACACAATAAGATTGTAAATGGTAAGGCATCGCTTAGTTTAATTAGTAAATGTGAGTGAGAATATATTGCTTTCTATCCGACTGCACGCTGTATAATCACTTAGAAGCTCTGGAACTTAAAGTTTTAAACATAAAAAATATGCTTTGAATTAAAATAACTTTGCTAAGAAATATGTATTAATATTTTGTAGAATAATATCGTAACTTATATAAGAAAATCAAATATTTTTATTTATTTTTAAAAAATAAACGAAGTTAGTTACTAGTTACCACATTTTGAAAATCTGAAATATAAAAAAATAAATAATACATTTCAGAATTTCATCTCATCTTGTTTAGTCTAGTAAAATAAAGCGCGTTGTTAAGTTACGCCACTTAACACCCTTACATACATACAAACATACATACGGGTTTTAGTGGGTAGTATCGGAATCAGGTGAGCCCCACAGTACCGTTCGTCCGCATGGCAATCTTGCTGCTTTGTGTACGACGGTCTGCGTAAACAGCATTTCTCAGCGTCACAAAAAAAAAAATAAAAAAAAATAAAAGGTAGGCAGAGGGAGCACTCCGTCCCACTTTCCGCCGAATTCAGGCATTGCGTGCTGAATGGCGGAACTCAACGCCGCGCTTTGCCTTGTTACCAAGCTCAGGAAATGAAAAATTCCATTTCCTGGAGTGAGAATCGATCCCACAATCTGTCGCGTTTACAGTCGCACGGTTGTGCCTCTACGCCACGACAGGCGTTTCAAATACTGGAAAATGGGCAACGAATGTCGTCTCATTCGGTTCTCTCTTCCTCCTTCCCTCCTATAAAAAACATATCCCTCTAAGGAAAATATATCTTTTTCTTAACAAATACAGAAAGTTTTTTATCCAATAAGCTGAAGTACTTATATTGGATAATGTAGAGCTATACTACATACTACGACGTAGGAAATTTATATTACTAGCAAATGTCGGTCTACACACTATATTTATTTTGAATTGCCGTTAAAATTTCACAAATTCATGGCGAATAAAAAGCTTTACGCTGTGTCCCGCATATGGCAGGGTAAGCAGAGGTAACCTGACAACTTAGTGTCAAGACACTCCGTTCCCAACTTTCCGCCGAATCGAGGCATTGCGTGCTGAGTGGCGGAACTCAACGCCGCGCTTTGGCTTGTTACTAAACCAAGGAAATGAAAGTACTAAGCTTTTACATTTCCTAGAGTGGGAATCGAACCCACAACTGGACTGAACTCTGCACCAGGACAGGCGTAAACTTACCTAATTTAAGTAATTATTAAATTACTGGCATAGAATAACTAGCTGCTGTCATAGCGCAGTTGATGACCCTATTAAGCCATCGTTGTGACTTCGAATTCTGCTAACCTGAAATCTTATATTTATGATACGGTTAGCACCTAGCAATATCTCTATAGCGGTGGAAAACAAAGAACGGGGTCACTTTATTTCTCCTTCTCCTTCCACCTTTCACGCTGAAACGTGAAAAAGACATATTGCTTAACAAAAGATAAAACCGTCATATTTTTTTGTAGATATTAAAAATTTCATAAAGAGGCGGATCCTCGTACGAATCCAAGTAACGCACAACATATTTTATATATTCAATTTAGCACCATACATCACCTCTTCTAAATATTTTTACAGTCTAAAATTGTATCGTGTGCCCATTTTTAATATTTTCCAAAGTACACTAGTTCATAACGCAGCGTGCGGGTGGATAGTGCAGACAGCTGTGATAAATGATTATTTTGATACACCTACCCCCTCCCCTCCTACTCCAGTAGGATCGATTGTTTAGATAAAATACTCTTTAAAAATTCAATTTTCAACTTACCCTGCTTTAAGTTGTAACTTTGTGGATAACAGGTGCCTGCTTAAAGTTTGGATAGAGTTGAACGTGTTGTTATTAAATGAAACATTCATTTTCAAGTTTTAGATATACCTACTGTAAGCAATTTTGTTTGTGATTTATATATTTTTAGATAAGCTAGAGTTCCCGTTGACGCGTTAACAACACGTTGTCTATCAATAAATAAAGTAAATCAATTAAAATTTCATGCATTACTTTAAAAAGATATTAATTGTGCACTCCTTCGCTATATAAACTATAAGTGTACCAAGTTTCATTCTCCTCTTTCCCAATAATTTTCTTAAAAAGGCATTTAAAGTTTTTCCTTCACATATTAATATCTAGATATAATAACTTAATATATATATATATAGAAACTGGCAACGTCATAGTTGATGGTTAGTAGTAGTAAGTCTAGTTGTCTGTCACATTCAAAATGATTCCATGGCATTGATTAACACTTGCTAAAGCTACCATATAGTGACACATGGACAAGGCGTTCCGCTTAGTAACAAACGTTGCCGCAGTCCAACGCAAAACTGTACTCCTGGGAGCCAACCACGCGATCTCATTAACGCCTCTTCCTCTAACTCTTTTACTAACAATATATTACATAAATAGCTTTTCTTGATATATATATGTGGTTGGTAGCATTTAAAGATATTTTAAGGTTCCATGGCTACCATCTGTAACATCATGTTGAATCATATAGCAGCACCTAGCGCTGTCTTCCAAAATAAATAGAATGGCATAAAACACGCAGTTCGATTCCTACTCAAGCAAATGATGAAATTTAAATTATTTTAATTTTCCCTACTTAAATTATTGTCAACCCTTTTTGGTAAGACAAAGTGCGGCGTAGACTTTCGCCTCAGTACGCAATGTATCGAATTGGAGTGGAAAGCGAAGAACGGAGTGTCTTAAAACTAGGTTCTCTCTGTGCACAAATTTAAAGCATGAAATTAAATAATATTCATGTATGTCTAAAAATTAAATCGCTTAGATCCCTCAATTTAAATTACAAATTGACCATTTGAAAATCATACTTCAATGTTTTGTATCAACTTTAAAACCTATCTTGCATATCGTAATAGAATATCAAAAAGTAGTTGGATAAATTACTAATTGAACTTTACCAGCGTGTCAATCAATCAATCCGCGAATGGACGGGAATCAAAAGCGCTGTAGAGCTATTCCATGCTGCCAGGAATAGGACTGAATATGCGAAGCTGACTGCCAACCTTCACTAGTTGGAGAGAAATAAAGAAGAAGAAGCGTGTCAATATATTTTTTTCATACAAAAAAACATTTGCATCCTAATTATTACTGTTAGCGTATATTGATGTACCAATTACTAATACCAGCAGTTTGAGCCGCGCTTGATTAAACCTGCCAGTTAAGAATAAGATTGGCAGCTGTTTTCTTTCACTTGTTTTTTTTTTCAGACTATGGTAGCTACAGATATTGAATACAAGCATAAACAACAAAAAAATATACTGGTAGAGTATTCATCTTTACGGTCCTCTTTGATTGCGCCGTGTTATTAGTTTACGCCCACTCCTTGTGACACTTCGGATTGGGTGTCAAAATCCGATATGGCACTTTGTCTAAAGAAAACCGGAAAAACGAAAAAAAAATATATGAATTTTGACCTAGAAGAAATCAAACTCAGACGTTAGGAAGAATAAACACAATTTAATACATTTCTTACCGAGATCTATAAAAGGTGCATACGTATACATACGTGTTAGTTCCTAAGCAACATTCATTCTCTAGAGCCATAAATGTCGAATCAGCGAGGTATAATGTCGATAAATGACTCCAGCGCTCGATTCACTAAGAACAAAGGCACCTTCTTTTCTTTTGTGGACAGACGACAGTTCGCACTCTATTACTGAGCCATTCATTCGCTCAAGTGAACCGCTTAATTTATTGCCTCTTTGTTAAACTGTTTTAAAGTCAAATGACTTGATGTTCGATTTTTAGGGCGCTATTTATACTTAATGACTTTAATGAATATTGGAAATTATAATTATCTGTCAAACTTTAGTGGTATTTTTATTGATAAAATGTTTCTATTTCAGTGGACATGTTTGACGTCAAAGAATTTTGAGTGAAATGAAAAAAAATCTTACTATATGAGACGAGTTTTTATACAGGAGTAGCAGTGGTAATACGCTATAGAAAAGTTGACCACGTATTTACCACGTTGACCACGCTTGTACTAGTATAAAACTTACTACTACGGAACGAAAAATCAGTAATATATCACTACGATATTTGCTTTCCATGGACTTAATTATATCTTATACTGACATACTAAAAATGGTTTAAATAAAAACATTTGGGCTATTGTGGCGCAGTGTGACGGTATGCGACTGTAAAGACGACGGTTATGAGTTCGGGTCAGCCATATTATTTATTTACAATATATTGAGTTCTGCCACTAAACACTCCAAGAAATGTAAAGTTTAGTATTTATTTTTCTGGGTTTGGTAACAAGGCAAAGTGCGGCGTTGAGTTCCGCCACTCAGCACGCAATGTCTAAATGATGAATTAGAAAACAATGAGGAATGGATTTGTTAAAAGAAAATGGAATATCTTAACAATAGGTTCTCAGGTTCCCTCTACCTACCCTCCTATATGCGGGATACAGCGTGAAACTAAAAGAAAAATAAAAAACACACATTAATTCAAATTTAAAAGTGTTGAACTAGAGTGTCTTGACACTATTTTCTCTCTTCCTAACCCAGCAGGCACAGGAGAAAACGTGAGATTTAACCTACAACCGTGTTTTGTCATAATCAACCAATTTCGAAACAATGGTGTAATTTAATAATATTATAATAAATCTATTTCATAGATAATCTATATAATAATATATCTACCACCATATATAACCCTTACCTGTTTGATACATAGCTGGCTTAGGCACTAATTGGACGAGTATTATAGAGTTACGTTGTTAGCTAAAAACGTCACATATATGTAGGCATAGTGTAACTCGATTATTACTGCAGGTATTTTTTGCTACACACGTTCAATTTTTGTAGGTTAGAAATATTTAAATTTATAGTTACTAAGTGAAGATTTATAAGGGAAAGGAAATTAAAAAAATAATTATAACTTCATATTGACTTAAATAAGTATAAGTATATTAATGCTAATAAGCAATGTTATAAAATTTAAATTTAAAAAAAAAAAAAATTTAAAATGTTTTGTGGGTAATTAACACTTTCTTCACTTCACCTGAGTTTGTCAATAGCACTTTTGAAAAATATTAATGTAAGCTAAGCCTAATAATAAACTTCCGACTAGTACTTAAGCTTAACTTAGCTTCACGGATACCCTTTACCGAGTTGTCAGGGAACAGTTATTAATCTCTTCATACATGCCCTCCGGGGAAGTCCTCATGCTTTTTGCGTGACCTTCTCAGTATTATAGATGCTGTGTTCTCGAAGGTTAACCGAGGTCTTCCCTTATTTCTCTTCCCACTTACCTTTGCTTCACATATCTTTCTTACCATTCTATCATCACTTATCTTTGTTTGGTGGTAGGAGGTTCGTCCTCCGTCTGGCTCGCGACCACTATCATGTCAAAGACGAACCGCCAAATATCTTATGATGTGTTCCGGTTCGATGGCATGTAAGCCAGGTTTTCCCCTTTCCCACCCATCCTTTCCCCAAAATGTGGTGGTTCCGATAGCGGACTACTACATTATCCTCCCTTTCCATCTGTATCCTCTAGGTTGGCAACGCATCTAGTACATCTCTTGTGTTGTAGATGTTCATGGGCGAAGGTAACCACTTACCATCAGGCGGTCCTTCTGCTCGTTTGCCATCCGGTATCCATAAAAAAAAAAAAATATAT
>JAKGSA010002981.1:0-11675 GCA_033558755.1 Philaethria dido
TGTGGGAACTTCCTGTACAAACGGATATAACAATAGTACACAATAGACCTGATCTGATATATATAGATAAAACAAACAACCATACTTACCTTATTGACGTCTCAGTGCCATCTGACTATAATATTGGAGCTAAGGAAATTGAAAAAATCAGCAAATACCACCCGCTAAAAATTGAACTCTCCAGATTATGGAACACCACCGTCACGACCATTCCGATAATAGTAGGCGCCACAGGAGTAGTGACGAAGAGTCTTAGGCGGTACTGTGACAAGTTAGACGCACACATAAACATTCATATCCTTCAAAAACAAGCAGCATTACACTCATCCACCATAATCAGTAAAGTACTTGGAGATACCGTTTTCGTAACCCAATCATCGCAAACACACCACACTCCCCAAACTCCAGTGCAACAATCATCAGGTCAACTCTCATCTTGACGACAGGAAGATAGCCCACAACCGATACATTTATAAACTTTTTAATTCAATATAACGGGGTACGGGATAATAATAATTACTAATAGGTACCTTTTTTCCTGAGGGTTTCAGGACGGGGTATTTATTAAGACCGATTATGTCGTGAAAAAGTCGAGTAAACATACATTATTCTATTTATTTATTTTTTAATTACCAGTCACGAAGCATAATTACCATTTGTTAAATACTAATTACCGTTTGTTGACTTGGTTTTGATTTAGACCTATTTAGTTCGAGAAGTGTGCAATAGATTCTTCTGTTAATATGCACTATAAACTTTATGTTAAACCGCACCGTATGTCACAAACTTAAATACCATCCATACCACCTGGATACATGGCACTCAAGTACTGTGCGGTTTCGTAGGAATTTTCTTCCACATGCCACTGAACTGTGGAATGGCCTACCTGCGGTAGTATTTCCAATTTGAGACGACATGGGTTCCTTTAAAAAGCGCGCCTACTCCCACCTCAAAAGACGGCAATGCACCTGTAGCTTCTCTTGTGTTACACGGGTACGTGGGCGGCGGTGATCACTTACCATCAGGTGACCGAGAACGCTCCTTTACCTTGTCCTTTCCATAAGTAAAAAAAATAAATAAGAATCATGAAAATTTATTCATCCAGTAAAAAGCCTTGCGCGCTTTTTTAATATCAGTTAAAATTCAAGTTTTTGGTAATAAATAAAAAAAAATGATGATTTTAAGAATTTATTATTCTAAGCTTGTTTCTTTCTATAAATCAAGCTTTAGTGTTCAATATTCTCATAGCCTCTCTATATCCAGAGTCACTAGCACCATGGACAGTTGCAAAATGTGTGACATCGGTCGCTTCTCCCGCAAACAGTACTTTGGGATTCCCCGCGACGTCGTTGAGGGGTTCCCCGAGTGTCGCTCTCGCGTTCGGATACTCTTGTGCGGTTATACCGTCATAGGAATATGTACCGCGTGTAAAAGGATTTGTGTACCACATTGATCTGGAAAATAATATCTATATATTAAACCCTTACCCTTTAAAATGCGCATTAACGTTAATCTCCACCGTCAGCGCTCCTCTCTCTCTACCTAACCAATTATTATATATATATATTATTTTAAAAATATGTAGCCTGTAGTGGCGCAGAGGCACAAACGTGCGACTGTAAATGCGACAGGTTGTGAGTTTGATTCCCACTCCAGGATATGGAATTTTTCATTTTCTGGGTTTGGTAACAAGGCAAAGCGCAGCGTTGAGTTCCACCACTCAGCACGCAATGCCTCAATTCGGCGGAAAGTGGGGAACGGAGTGTGTTAACATTAGGTTTCTCTGCCTACCCTGCTATATGCAGGATACAGCGTGAAGCTATGTATGTGTGTATGTAAAAATATGTTACCGTATCATTCCAGTTGGTTCAGATATAGTCATGTCGTTGCCCAAAAAATGACGCAAAAGCTTCATGATTCTATCCTTGACAACGTCTTCTGGTAATGATTCAACCTGTTGAGTTAGTTATTGTGTAAATTAATATTCTTGAAGATGAAGATTCTATGAAGATTTTAATGAATATCAAGAGGATGGAGAGGAGGAGCACTAGGATGCGAATGAAAACGCGACAGGTTGTGGGTTCATACACATAATAGGGAATGAAAATGTTAAATAATTATAATATTTTATCTATATATCTATACCTATATATATAATAAAAGAGCAGAAAAGTCAATTCTGTACATGAAAAATTTTAGAAAAATATCAATTGGGTACGTTAATATACCGTTAATAGAAGCGAAAAAACCAATCAGTAGAATTTTTGTCTGTCTGTCTGTCTGTCTGTCTATCTGTCTGTCTGTACATTTGAACGCGCATCACGTAAAAACTACTGGACAGAAATGAATGAACCTGGAGCAACTTATAGAATACTTTTGAATTGATAGTCCATGTAGTTTTCGTGGAAAAAATAAATAACTGACACCCTCAAATTACGTCAATTACTCGCATACTTTCTTTCTAATTACACTAAGTAATATGAATATTACATATAAAAATATATAAAGAAATGAAAAAGAGAACAAGAAATATATATTTATTTAATCAGAATCATATAATCGATTTTAGATATGAACGGTAATAGGTATGAACGCATAATAAGTAATATAATAATTTTATATTTGTTTTCAATATTTTCATGATTATTTAAGTGAAATTTTTAATATAGTATAATAAAAATAATTTAATTTCTTACACAATGGAATTATTATTTATTGGCAACATAATAATAAAATAATGAGGGTAATAGAAACTTTTAGTTGACGGAATATATTTTGTTAAGAAAATCTTTTATGGTAATAAATTCTAATTAAAAGAAGTTAATACTGTGTTAATTTAGATATTTATGGGAAAGTGTTATCATAAAGTATGAGACAACATGACACAGGTAACGTAAAGTAAGTTCTATTAGTAAAGATAATAACAATTATCCTATTCTGATTATTAATGTAAAAGTTAGGAAACTTAAATATTTAGACGATATTTGTTATTCTAAAACTTAG
This sequence comes from Philaethria dido, assembly GCA_033558755.1. Classification (NCBI taxonomy): domain Eukaryota; kingdom Metazoa; phylum Arthropoda; class Insecta; order Lepidoptera; family Nymphalidae; genus Philaethria; species Philaethria dido. The sequence goes on from JAKGSA010002981.1 coordinate 3,004, forward strand.
AACTGTAAATTAGAAGATTTTATTTGCGCGAATCGGACTTATATGCATGTAAGGCTACAGAATAATCTAATAGGAAAAAAATAAAAAAAAACAGTCAAATTACATTGATTACAAAATTGCAAGTAAAACCATACGTATAATTTTTTTGACGTGGAAATGAAACCCGCACCTGGTGTTGTATGCACTTAGAAATATCAAAATATTTAATAAACAGCATTCTCTTTGCCAAATGATTGTTCATAGAAATAATCTTTTAAAAAATTTTTTTTTCAAATCTCTGTACCGACATGCTAACAACAAAAATAAGTTATAATAAGCGTATAAAAATTTCGACATGGTTGAGAAAGAATCTATGTCTTAGCGGTCATAGTGCTTGGACGAGACTGGCACTGGTTCGAGTCTTGCTGCGTTCAATTTTTTATACCTTTTCGAAAAATGGTTTTCTATTCCTAAGTATGTGATTAACACTTTAATAATATCATAAATACCATTAGTACAGTAAATAGTAGTTGTGATCATCGTGGCGCAGTGAGATAGGCTCTCTCCGCCTACTAATTAATACCTGATTATACTTCTAAGATTACACATATAAACATTTGGATATTTATATATTAGAATATTCAGACTTAATAATTGGAAAAAGGTAAATAATTGTAAAAAGGTAAGGTGTAACCAGAAAGATTTAGTGAGGCAAGGCGAATATTTAGTTGTAAAAATTAAATACGGCAGTACTTAACATGAAAATAAATGAAAAATCCTATGTTGAACGCGAACGAAGTCGCGGGCACCACTAGTATTTAATATGAGAGTGGGATCGATCTTTAGCTTTACAGTAACAGTTCATTATTTTATAAAGAATTAAAATCGTATATATGTGCTGTTTTATAAGTGGTGGGAGGTAAACGTATTGGGAACTAAAGGTGGGACACGCGAATAGTATTGTATCTCATCGTATATTAAAGTCTATTATTATTATTTAAATGGACTAAGATAACATATATGAACAACTAGCTGTAGTACCTTGCGTGCGTTGCTACGCCACCAAAAATAATTTTGACTAATTTCGAAAAAAATGTGAGGCTACATCATCGAAAATTGGTCATACCCACTCGGAAACCTTCGTGGGCTCATATAAAACTTTGCTAAGGATCATCACATAATCAAATGCATGGTTCTCGATTCTATAAAGGACATACAGACAAACAGTCATTTTTATATATAAAGATTACTGACTTACTAACCATTTTAGTAACATCCCCAGCGGTCCACAAGGTAATAGTGTTTGAGGATCCAGCAGGAGTGGACATATCTCGTATTTTCGTCAACCACGTGTCATTTCCAAACTTTTCTTTATCTCCAGGCAGATAGAAGAACATATAGAAATTATTATTCCACCATTTCTCTTGGAAGGAGAGTATGATCTTTCCGATGAGACCGAATGTAATTTTGTTGATGGCAGTAATTTTTTCTTCGGGGAGAGTGGGAGAAAATAGACTAGTGTACCTAAAAATAAGTTTTGCTTAAATTGTATTTATTTTTGGAAAGTTGTAAGGATAATACTTTTAAGCAATGGCTTGTATGAAAATAGAAGAGCCTTCTTAGATTTTTTTTAACTTCACGCTGTATCCTGCATATAGCAGGGTAGGCAGAGGGAACGTAGTGTTAAGACACTCCGTTCACCACTTTCTGCTGGCCGGCCGGCAACGCACCTGTAGCTCCTCTGGTGTTACACGGGGCCGTGGGCGGCGGGGATCACTTACCATCAGGTGACCCGAACGCTCGTTTACCTTGTCCTTTCCATAAAAAAAAAAAAAAAAAAACAAAAAGAAAAAATTGAGGCATTGCGTGCTGAGTGGCGCAAAATACAGACCGTAAATCATTTTTTTAGTGCTTGATATGCCATAATTAAGACTTTAACAAAAACGAAAACCGACTCCAAATAAAATGCTCTTTAAAGCCAAAATCTCCGTGTCAGGTCTCCACTAAAATTAAATAGAGTTACATCACTAGTAAAAAAAATCATGAAAATCGATTCTTTTTTTATATGACAGGTATTTTGTGGTCCCATTTTAAATTATCTAAGATCTGACGAGTCATTTTTGAGTTATTCGTAATAATTTTACAGTTATTATCACTATTTTTAGTGCCTTTTATTTGAAGTCTGTATATCACATAAAAAGGGAATCATCAATCAAACTTGGTTTACCGTAACGTTTGGCGTTCCGTTCTCTTTGACTACCCCGCTAGGGATAAAGTGTGAAGTTGGGTAGGTAGGTAGGTAGGTTCACCCAATAAAAAGTTATGCGGTAACACACATATAAAAAAAAAACAGTTGAATAGATTTTCTTACTGTTTGAATTTGGTTAAGAAAGGAAATAAAAAAATATATTTTCCTGATAAAATTCTTACCTTTCCTTCAAAACACCAAGAGAGACAGTAACAATAACGTTGTTGGCTGTATACACGTCGCCGTCTTTGCAGATCACCTCCACACTTCCGGTGGAGTTCTGCGGCCATTTTATAAGAGTTACCTCTTTGTTCAGTTTTATGTCTAACGTCGGCCAGCCGGGGCCGTTCCTGTAGGTGTTCTGTTGAGAAGAAATATATACTTTTTACTATAAAATTACTGATATGGGCTAACATTTATTACTTATTGTAATGGAATATTTAGATATATATATATATATATATATACTTGAATGCAGCTTTTTTCCCATAAACTATAATAGGTCAGTGATATCACTATAAATTAGTTATAATATAAAATGCTGAGCACAGATGTCACTAAATAGTATCAGACCGTCACTTAACTTTTAAATTCAACAATAGACAGAAATTGGAAACTCATTTAAAATGGAAAAAGGGTTAAGATGTGAAGATAGCAAATTTAATTCAGGATTATTAAAGAAAATTGCCAATTTTCGGGCGATAAGGAGGATCGTAGGAAGACCAAGGAAAAGATGGGTGGATGACATCAAAAAAATAGCAGGAGAGAACTGGATGGAAGTTGCCAAAAACCGCATAGAATGGACCAAGTTGGAGGAGGCTTTTACCCAGGAGGGGCTACACATCGAAATATAAGTTTTATATTTTATTTATTTGTATTTTTATGTATAATAAAAATGTATTGTAAGGTGCGTAGGTCAATAAAGCTATATTATTATGTATCTCGATACAGGTTTTCGGGTTCAAAGGAACCCGGTCCTTTGGAAGGCTTGCGTGGGGACACAGGTCCAACACGTAGAGGCCCCTTTGAGACAACAATATTTTTTAATCTGACGCATTGACCGGGATCCATCTCTGAGTAACCATAGGCAATTGCTCAGAGATGGCCACCGGTCAATGCGTAGGAGCTATGGAACAAATAGAAAACTAAAACAGGGCTATGGAATGGAGTTTGGATGGACTAAGTACTGGGCTATTGATTGAGACTATCGGACGTCCGCCTTTTCAACAGTCTCAAATTGAAAGGTTAGTGGACGGTGACTCGCCTCCCACTAGATGGGCCCCTCACAAAGCGGCGTAGTGCCTCGGGCGCAACATCGGTGTGGTCGGCTAAGGGTGTCGAGAGGTGTGCACCGGTTTCACCATCGCGAGAGTGCTCGTGAGCGGGTTTCCCCGCTATTACGCAGATTGAGCACTTCCACCCTTCCGAGCATATAGCTCTTGCGCTCCACTCTGCCGGCCAATGAAGGCAAGCTAGAGGCGGGGGATTAATTACAATTTCCCTCTGGAGGTCTCAGGTCCGTGGGGTCGCCATATTATTATTATTAATATTAAGGATAATAACTGCAAGTGAAACTCACCAGTAAAATTTCAAAGAAAGTTTTGTAACCATTTCTGTGCCACGTAGTATGCACACTACCACCCAAGTCTAGATACGATGTCTTCGCATTCAGATCGTTCCAATCGTTTGTTGCGTAATCATTTGTGATAGCTACATTCATCACCTCCAGAAATTCATTTAGGAAATATTCATCTTTGAGCACCTCTGGATGATTTTCTTTTAGATGATTCATTAAGCTAATAAATATGAATAATTATATATTTATTTATTTAATTAGGAAAAAAACAAAAAAGATACATTTGTGACTTAGAGAGGGTAAGAGAGTCAGGGGGAGACCTCGGTTGACCTTCGAGAATACAGTATCAATGATACTGGAGGAAGGTCACGTAAAAGCATGAGGACTCCCCGGAGGGCATGCATGAAGAGGTTAATAACTGTGGACGAGGCGAAAGAGGTATGCAGGGACCGTAGTGTTTGGCGCTCCGTTCTCTCTGACTATCCCGCTAGGGATAAGCGTGAAGTTAAGTAAGTAAGTAAGTAAGAGACTAAAATTATTGTAAAACTACTTTAAGAAAAAAAAATTTACTGAAAAAAAAATAATAAAAAACAGTTATTATAAATTAATTATTAGTTTTCCATAAGATATTTCAGGCATTTTCCCTTAAATATATTTGTAGAGTCACCAAAAATATTAGTTGAGTCACTGCATCGATTTAAAAGTTTGCTAATTCTTGGTATAGTAGAGTTAGCTCCAAGAACAGTCCTGCGTAGAGGAATGTGTAACGGTTTGATTACCTCACGTGGGAAACGAGGCGGGACATAGAAATTGAACAGCTGCAGAAGTTGTAGACAATCAATGTTTTTTAAAATTAAGGATTTTGTATAGAAATAGTAAATCTGAGACATTTCTTCAATAATATTATAAGAGTTTTTAAATATATTATTTTTTATTTATATTAGAAATTTCTCCATACGACTATATTTTGTTTGTTATATTGCATAACTTTTGACTGAGTAAACCAATTTTGATGATTCTATTTTTATATGATAGACCGATTTAAAATAAAGCTTGTAGCAGAGGAGACGGATATCTTTACTTGTACACTGAGTGAATTCACAAGGATAGCCTTATATATTATTTGTTATAAAAGTTATGTTATTTATAAATTTTTTTGATATATATTTGTTGTATTGTTATAAGTTAAAATATGTGTTTATGTGCTTAACTATCGAATTGGGCAAAGTACCTGTAATGATAGATATAAGTTTTGGTTGAAATAAAAAATAAAAAAAAATAAATAAAATAATAAAACGCTCTAGAAAGTAAAGTTATTACGAATAACTCAAAAACCAGTTGTAAGATCTAACTAAATTTTAATGGATTCTCATCAGAAGCACTAGGTAACACTAGCAAAATAGAATTATCCAAATTGATTCACGCAATAAAAAGTTATGCTTTCACACACATAAAAATAAAATCGAATGGAGAACCTCCACTTTTTTAAAGTTGGTAAAAAAGTAATGTACCTTCTCGTTATATATGAACCTGCACCTTCACTGTTATCCAGTTTATTATCTAAAACATTTACACAAAAGTCGTATAACCCAAGAACCAAGCTGGTGTTTCCAGGTCTGCCATCTGAGTTGTATACCTGGATGTTTATATCTTGTTCCCATACTGAGACGTTATTGTTCACAGCGGCTTGATATACTCGACTGTTTTCAGTTCCATGTATCCTGAAAATTTTAAGCTAAGTTATTTAAGTGAGGAAATTCTTTTGAACTTGGATGAGTTATATGGGACTCGGGACTGACAGATAAAAGCCGTCCGTATACCCATTAAAACCATATGGCTCCTCATCCACCGCTACTATCCGAGGCTACGGGAACGCAATCCTCCAGCAGTAGTCAGTAAGACACGTCGCGGAGTTAAAGGACGGTAGGCATATTCGCCAGCCTGCACATTGAGTACCGCTCGGGACCAATTGTTACTTGGACTAAGGTATTAACTTCCCCAAGTTGGGCGCCCAAGACATAAATCTTTGGCGCTTAAACCTAGACTTATGATATTTTGTTATGTGAAAGATTTTTACGCCATAGGTTCCCATTGAACAGTGAAATTAGTTATGTGTATATGAAGTCAAACATACATCATTTTAGTAAAACAAAGACACTTGTGGAAAAAATTAAAGGATAACAAAAAATACTCCAAATATTTTGAGGCTTTTCAAGTAGCTGTATTTCACTCAAAAATTGTCGAACTGGAATTCTAAAAAAAGTTCTAGTTTTGAGATTTTTTTTCAAGTAACGTTTTCCGCGTTTTATTTCTGTCAATAAACTTTTATTATTATTATTATTACTGTATATCGAATTTCTTTTAACAAAAAATATATTTAATATTCTTCAATTAGACATACCACTCACCACCTTCTTCTATCAAACCATCACCAAACGGAACAGTCTTCACTCTCCCCCCAATCCTGTCCTGAGCCTCCAGAACCAGGACTCTCTTACCAGCTTTAGCGAGTGTGGACGCTGCAGTAGCTCCTGCTGATCCTAGACCTATTACTATGGTGTCGTATGATGGTAAAGGTGATCTGTTTAAAATATGAATAAATCATGATAATTTTTTTCTTTTTTTTTATGGGAAGGACACGAGCGTTCGGATCACCTGATGGTAAGTAATCACAGCCGCCCACGGCTCCGGGTAACACCAGAGGAGCTATAGACATATCGACCTGGAAACATTGCCGCAAGTAGACCATTCCACAATTCAGTGGCACGTGGAAGAAAGTTCCAACGAAACCGCGCAGTACTGGACTGTCACGTATTCAGATTGTTTGGATGATATTTGAGTTTGTCGTATTTGTGTGTTGACATACTATGCGGTTAGAAAATTCTGCGACAGGAATCAGATCCAACAACTCCTCAGAACACTCACCATGATATATATCTTTTAAATCTATATATAAATTCGTGAAGCAAAAACTTTGGACCTCTTTTTACTACGGAGGAGAATAAAATTTGGCACACTTATAGTTAATATAGAGAAGGAGTACAGAATGATAATGTATATTTTTTTAATAATGCATAAAAAGTATATAAAAATTAATAAAATAAATGTTACACACACTACCTTGGTTTGACATCCATGTTTATATAAAGTGACATATACAATACTAAAGACAACGCGTTGTTAACGCGTCAACGGGGACACTAGTGATAAATAAAAATCTAGGTTCTCTCTGACTACCCTGCTGTGCGGTATAAAGCGTGACGCTGCTTCTTAAATAACTTCAAAAAGGAGGAAGTTAATTCGACTATATTTGTTTTATGTGTAAGTACATAACTCTTTACTGGGTGAATCCATTTTGATGATCCTTTTTTTTATATGATAGCTAGTGATTTTGATGCGGTCCCATTTAAATTTAGTTAAGATCTGATGGTGGATTTGGAGTTATTCAAATTATTTTATTCTTTAGTGCATTTAGTATGACCTCGGTTGACCTTCGAGAAGACAGTATTAATGATACTGGAGGAAGGTCACGTAAAAAGCATGAGAACCCCCCAGTCATTAACTTCTTCCTGCATGCCCTTGAAGAGGTTAATGACTGTGGACGAGGCGAAAGAGGTATGCAGAGACCGTAGCGTTTGGCGCTCCGTTCTCTCTGACTTCTTCGCTAGGGATGCAGCGTGAAGTTAGGTAGGTAGTGTATTTTATTTGAAATCGGTTCTCTTTTTTTTTGTGTTCTCAGCAGAGCTGACTTCCTCACCAGTGGTAGCTTCCGTTAGGACTGACAAAACTGTCATTTTTTTTGTAAGTAGTCGATATGAAAGTACTTGTAATAGCCTATTTGAATAAAGAATATTTTATATACCTACAAACATAGCTTCACGCTGTATTCCGCATATAGCACGGTAGGCAGAGGGAACCTAGTGCTAAAACACTCCGTTCCCCATTTTCCGCCGAATTGAGGCATTGCGTGCTGAGTGACGGGACTCATCGCCGCGCTTTGCCTTGTTACCAAACCCAGAAAATGAAAAATTCCATATTCTGGAGTGGGAATCGAACCCACAGCCTGTCGCGTTTACAGTCGCACGCTTGCGCCTCTGTGCCACGACAGGCGCTATAAATATAAAGAATATTTTGTTTTGTGAAAATCTAAATTATGACAAATATTGTTTGTCTAGTTGTCATTATCTTGAACTAACTCAAGTTGTTAGGCGCAGAGGTCAGAGATAAACAACACAAGGTCGAAATAATAAAACATATTATATAAACACATCGATTAAGCATTTAGATGTACTAGCGTTAGGGTTGTGGGTTCTAATTCTATTATAGAGAAGATTCTCTTTAGAAAGAACCTAGTGTTAAGACTCTCCGTTCGCCACTTTCCGCCGAATTGATGCATTGCGTACTGAGTGGCGGAACTCAACGCCGCGCTTTGCGTTTGTTGTTTGAGTGGGAAATGAACCCACAACCTGTCGCGTTTACAGACTCACGCTTGTGCCTCTGCGCCACGACAGGCGTCAAAATAAAATAATTTGTATAACTCAAAAACTACTGGACAGATCTAAACTAAATTTAACTGGGACCATATCAGAAGTACTAGCTATCATATAAAAAAAGAATCATCAAAATCAGTTCACCCAGTAAAAAGTTATGTGGTAACACACATAAAAAAACAGCCGAATTGATAACCTTTTTTTTAGTCTGAATCTGAATTGTCTTGAACATCGTCTTTAAAGTCAAAAGTACCATAAATAAAAAAAAAGTAAAAATATTTTAATAGCAAAAACATAACATTAATCACTCATCGCTCAATGCCTCAATTCGGTGGAAAGTGGGGAACGGAGTGTCTTTACACTAGGTTCCCTCTGCCTA
>JAKGSA010002982.1:0-11674 GCA_033558755.1 Philaethria dido
TTATTGGCACTAGCTCTTATTGGATTGTTTTATTTACTACCTTAGGCTTGGAGGGGCTGCGGGTGGTTCTTTTGTACAATTTTGAAAGATTGCCTCGGTATAAGTTTTCATATTGTATCTGGAATATTTTTTTTACAGTTTCTTGAACTTATTGCTCCTATTTGGTTGACTGTCGTAGTATTGATATATATCTTTTTGGGTAGTCAGAGAGAGTATAGTGTTAAGACACTCCGTTCTTCGCTTTTCGTCTAAATTTAAGGTATTGCATGTTAAGTGGCAGAACTACTAAGCGCCGCATTTTTGCTCACCAGAACATGGATATAAAAGTAATTTGAATACAATTTTTCCTATGTGGGAATCGAATCCACAACCAATCGCGTCAGACGCTGTCCAACTGTGCCACGATGACCTTATTATATTTTTTATATTTTCGTGATAAATTAATTATTTTGAATGTGGTATACGACGGATGATTAATTTGTAATATTCTTAAAGAGCTATTCACACACTTATTATAAGAAAAAAGAAATTAAATAAACGTATTAAATATTTAATATAGCGTGCCTCCCGTTATATTTAAGTTTTTATTAAGTTTTCGTAAAATATTTTCATATTTTTTTTCATTTCTAATGCATTATTTATTTTATTTATCTTTGTCTTTCTGACACATATGAATACAACAATAATATTAAAACCAAAAATTTAATTTAGACTTTTTATATTCGCATAACTTCTACAAACATTAAAACGGACAAACCCCGCGACCACTTACCTAACTGTCAGAACCATAAACGAAACCAACAAGCCAGTTCGTTTATTCTCCATATTTAATTGAATGAAGTAATTAATACACGTTAATTAACGGCCTTTACGTAATATAATATGGTATTTAATCTTTTGTTACACAGTATGTTAATACAAGCCAAAATATATTGGCTTATTTGGCTCTTATAAAGCAGAAACACCCTATATATTGATTTCCGTAGCTTGTTTCTATAAAGCCTAACGTCTGTCGTGGCGCAGAGGCACAAGCGTGCGACTGTAAGCGCGACAGGTTGTGAGCTCGATTCCCACTACAGTAAATAGAATTTTTCCTTTTCCTGCGCGGGGTTGAGTTCCACCACTCAGCACGCAATGCCTCAATTCGGCGGAAAGTGGGGAACGGAGTGTCTTAACACTAGGTTCCCTCTGCCTGACCTGCTATATGCGGGATACAGCGTGAAGCTATGTATGTATGTATGTTTCTATAAAGAATAGAACGCCTTAAGCAATATAATATAAAATAAAGTTAAAATTATGATTATATATATTTGGCCATCGTGGGAGAGTGGACTTGTTTGTGGGTTTAAACCCCACTCGGGGAGTTTTTATATTTAAACTGTTTTCATTTCACCACTTTGGCAAGACGAAGTGCGGTGTTGAGTTCCAGTATGTAATACAACAATGTATCGAATTCGGACGGAATGTGGAAGCCACAGTGCCTTGACACTAAATTAATAACACCTAGTTTTGACCTCAAAAAAGTCAATAAATCATTTTTGTCACAAGGCATACGCATGTATAATATAAATCCATGAATAATTACAGAGCTGCCACTTCAACAATTTAAAGTTAAGATTAAAAACATATTATTGAAAAAAGTATAGTATTCTGTCCAAGAATACTATAATGATGCTTATTGCTATTGTGGAATTAAATGCTGTTGACGCTCACGCGGGAGGCTCATCATAGTTGTAAATTTATTGTAAAATTTTATTTGAAAAGAGAAACTGTTGAGTTTCTTGCCGGCTCTTCTCAGCAGAACTGCCTTCCGAGCTGATGGTAGTTTCCGTTAGGACTGACACGACTGACACCTTTTGTAAATTGACGATTCGAAAGTGGTGGTAATAGCCTATTTGAATAAAGAATATTTCGATTTTGATTACTTTTTTTTTTTTAACTTCACGCTGTATCCCGCATATAGCGGGGTAGGCAGAGGGAACCTGAGAATCTAGTGTTAAGACACTCCATTCTCTTTCAACATCTCCGTTCCCCACTTTCCGCCAAATTGAGGCATTGCGTGTTGAGTGGCGGAACTCAACGCCGCGCTTTGCCTTGTTACCAAACTCAAGAAATGGAAATACTAAATTTTACATTTCCTGGAGTGGGAATCGAACCCATAACCTGTCGCGTTTTCAGTCGCACGCTTGTGCCTCTACGCCACGACAGGCGTCAGGATATTTTTTTGACTATTTGATTAAATTTCAATCATTACAGCAAGAAGAATCGAACCTAGAACTTGCATACTATAACTTGCATACTTGCTACAATATCATCATACACCAACCAAAATATATTGCCTTTTATAAAGTAAAAATAACAAGCCATTAATTGAGTCCCGCGAACAAAGCTGCCTCCTAATGAGAGGCTGGAGTTAATCCCACTATTGTAGCGTGCGGTGGATATTTTAGAACGGTTTTACTTATTTTATATTTTCACTAAATATTTGTCGAGTGAAAAATTGTTTTTTGAAAATATTTTAAAATTTGTATTTCATTTTATACCGTAGTAGCTTTTTAGTGTTAGCTTAGTAGGATAGTTAGGGAGAACCCAGTGTTGAGACACTTTCTGCCCAAAATCAATCACAGGCTGAGGGCGGAACTCAACGCCGTTTACCAGATGGAGAAATAGAAAAATTTTAATATAATAATCCCCGAGTGAGGATCAAACCCAAAACCTTTATTTACAGTCAGTAATAAGCATTTCAAATACCTGTTATAAGATAAGCTAATCATATTATAACCAAACTAGCTATATTCCGAGACTTCGTTTGTATGGGCTATAAAATCTGCAAGCCTGCTTTTTTGCGTTTTAATAGAAATTTCGAGAAATCTCTTAGTGCTACCGAAAACCTACATACCAAACATTAAGCCTTCTAGCCTAGCCTAAGCCAGTAGTTTCGCCAGTACGTTGTCAATCACTCAGTAACACAAGGGTTTCATATAAAAATATATTTTAAAACAATAAACAAACAAGAAAAGCACTATATAAAGAAAAATAAAAGGAAAACCCAAGTTTTACCAATATCCCCATTGTAAAGTTATCTCAGCCACTTCTACTACTATAGTACTACTAGTACTACTGTAGTAGTGATAAGCATTCGACTCTGTAATTTGTATGTCGACTGAAACGTCTAGAGCACTCAAAGTATTCTTTTAGAAAAGTTGAAAATGTCGTCTTGTTATTGTTATTGTTTGGTGCTGCAGACTGGCGATTTTGTGGCGGTTGAAAAACGCTGATAGGCATAGCTTTAAAAAAATTAAGTTAAACTTTTTTTTATCGAAATTAATATATAAATGTCTCGATCTAAATAAATGTCTTGCTTTTATAACGAGGCAAAGCGTGGCGTTGAGTTCCACCACTCAGCGCACACTGTCTCAATTCGGCGGAAAGTGGGGAACTTAAATGATAAAAGAGAACACAGTATCTTAACACTAGATTCTCTAGTTTCCTCTGCCTACCCTACTATGTACGGGATACATCGTGAAGCTAAAAAAAATAATAAATGTACACATCATCATCATCGGCCTTTTTCCGTCCACTGCTGGATATAGGCCTCTCCAATGGCACGCTACTGAGCTTGATCTTCAGCTCTTCGCTCCCAACCGCTGCCAGCCATTGAGCGTATGTCGTTCCACCTAGCTCTAGGTCGGTTCTGCGACAAATGTGACTGTAACTTCAACTGTAACTTCAACAGTACTGCAACTTCAGCTTGGACTTTTGGCTATATCGGTGACTTTGGCCCTCTAACAGTTCACATTGTTACAAATTCAATTCTTCAGAGACACTCCATATATAGCCCTCGCTGAGCGACCTCAAACTGGTGGACCAATATACAATGTAAATGAAGACAAATTTAAGCAACATAGTACACAAAGTTAGTACAACTCACTTAAAAATCGTGGTATACCTTAGTTCATTATATTTAATTAAGCAATAATAAGCTAATATTTCCTTGCGGTCAAATACCGCTAGTTGTATGATACTTCCATCATTCAACACATATTGACATCAAGTTCTTTCTAACCCGACTATTTTTTTTTTTTTTTATTGATAACGGACGGCAAACGAGCAGAAGGACCACCTGATGGTAGTGGTTACCCCTTCATATGGAGCATCTACAACTCCAGAGATGTTGTAGATGCGTTTATAACCTAGAGGATACTGTTGATGGAAAGGGGACAATGTAGTAGTCACTATCAGAACCACCACATTTTGGGAAAGGATGGGTGGGAAAAGGGGAGAAATCACACGAAAGCACGATGCCATCGAACCGGAACATCATAAGATATTTGGCGGTTGGTCTTTTGACGTGATAGTGATTACGCGAGCCAGTCCGGAGGACGAAGACCTCCTACCACCTAACCCGACTATGCAGTAAAAAGCGTTAAATTACAAAAAAAAATTAAATCCAGGTCAAAACTAAACAGCAATTTTTAATAGCCAAGAAAATTATTAATACCTACGTAATTACTATAAAAATAAAAAAATAATTCATATCAATTAAAATAAAAAATACTTGTTCAGCGTTTCAAACGCTGGCTTTCATTTAAAATATAGAAAGAAGTTTTCTGTACAAACTACTCAAGTGAACTACCGTTGGCGGCAAACGCCTAGAGACCTTCGTGACTCAAATACAGAAGCTGAACGCATAATAGATACTGCACAGTGGCACAGTACTGGAGGAAATGCTTAAAGCAAAATACACTTGGCAATTTAAAATCGATGGTATATATATATAGAATATCCAAAATACCCTTACTAATAACATTACATTTTTTCTTTTTAGAAATTTTTTAAGGAGTAAACCAAAAAGAAAACGAAAACAAAGATTTTGGTATTTTCGAAGTGCCAACTAAAGAACTAAAAACGTGAATGTTCCCAGCTTTTGCAAATACATAGATAAATCTATACGAGATAAGATCTCTTGGCTGGGTAGTCAGTGTAAACCAAGTGTCAAGACACTCTGTTTTCCACTTCAAACATCCAAATTCAAAACACTATAAGTTGGTGGCAGAACTCAACGGTGCTCTTTCTGTTTTACCAATTCGAAAAAATTTAAATAAATGCAATATAATGGTATACCTCGAGGCAGGGGGATCGAACCCATAACCAATCGCGTGTACGGTAAGACGCACTATCTACTGCGCACGATGGCCTCTAAGGAGTATATAATATTTTTCAACATTATTAAATCATAAATTTAAAAAAAAGCACTTCTGTCCGTGGCGCAGAGACACAACGATGCGACTGTAAACACGACTGTTTTGTGGGTTCGATTCCCACCTCAAGAAATGGAATTTTTCATTTTCCTAGGTTTGGCTGTAACAAGGCAAAGCGCGGCGGCGTTGAGTTCCTGGCACTCAACATGCAATGCCTCAATTCGGTGGAAGAGAAGTGAGGAGACGGGTGTCTAAACACTAGGTTCCTCTGCTTGCCTGCTATATGTGGAATACAGCGTTAAGCTATATATATATATATATATATATATATATATATATATATATATATATATATATATATATATATATATAATATTCCTTCTTTATACTGTATGCTCATATGTATATATATATATCTACTCTCATATATATAATATATATATATGTATAAAATAAAAATTATGTATAATTTTGAAATGTTTTCATTCGCATAACTCTCAAAGACTGTTCGCTGTACGTCAAAGAACAATAGCGAATGCTTGGTTCGGTTTGGTTTAAACACATTTGTATTTACAATATGACGCGTTATAAAAATATATTATATTTTTGTTACGTTATTTTGTATCGTATAAAACAATTTGAATCAGAAAGGTATGTAAATGAGAATTTAGAATTTAAAGCCTTTGTGGAAGTAATTGAATTAACAACGATCTGTTCACTTATTTATTTAGACTGAACAGTGTTCAGTTCATAATGATTGTGGGTTCGACACTTACTTGATGTATTTTTATTATTTTTTTTTTCTTTCTTTTGAACTTCACTATAAAGTAAGTTTTGTTGGTGGTAGGAGGTTCGTCTCCGTCTGGCTCGCGACACTATCATGTCAAGGAACGAACCGCCAAATATCTTATGATATTCCGGTTCGATGGCATGTAAGCCAGGTTTTCCCCTTTCCCACCATCCCTTTCCCCAAAATGTGGGTGGTTCCGATGTGGACTACTACATTAGCCCTCCTTTCCATCTGTATCCTCTAGGTTTGGCAACGCATCTAAGTATCTCTTGTGTTGGCGATGTTCATGGGCGAGGTAACCACTTACCATCAGGCGGTCCTTCTGCTCGTTTGCCATCCGGTATCCGTAAAAAAAAAAAAAAAAAGACTATAAAGTATCCACTTAACTTAACGCTTACGCGTCATAATGATATTACTTACTTACAATAAATTCAAAGCTGCAATTAATTGTATTGATATTTAATAACCATAATTATTATTTTACAATAATAGTTAATAGACCCATTGACATGTGAAATATATTTTAGCAACTTAGCAACTTAGCAACGTGCTTGAAACTATTCAAAAGTGTATGTTAAACACACTGTTCTATGTAAGTAGTGCGAATATTTATTTTGTTAATCTATATATATAATATTGTTTAACGCCTGTCGTGGCGCAGAGGCACAAGCGTGCGACTGTAAACACGACAGGTTGTGGGTTCGATTCCCACTCTAGGAAATATTAGATTTTCATTTCCTGGTTTTTGTAACAAGGCAAAGCGCGCCGTTGAGTTCCGCCACTCAACACACAATGCCTCAATTTGGCGGAAAGTGGGCAAGGGAGTGTCTTAACACTAGCTTCTTGGGTTCCCTCTGCCTACTCTTCTTTATTGCACTTAAAAAAATACTTGGTAGGTGGTAGGAGGTTCGTCCTCCGACTGGCTCGCGACCACTATCATGTCAAAGACGAACCGCCAAATATCTAATGATGTGTTCCGGTTCGATGGCATGTAAGCCAGATTTTCCCCTTTCCCACCCATCCTTTCCCCAAAATGTGGTGGTTCTGATAGTGGACTACTACATTGTCCCCCCTTCCATCAGTATCCTCTAGGTTGGCAACGCATCGCAACATCTCTGGTGTTGTAGATGTCTATGGGCGAAGGTAACCACTTACCATCAGGTGGTCCTTCTGCTCGTTTGTCGTCCGTTATCAATAAAAAAAAAAAAAAAAACATGGGAAAAGTAAATACAATTTTTTTAGTTTACAAATTTAATGTAGTTCTGATACATTAATATTAAAAATATTGGTTTTCAGCACTTCTTCTCCATACAAACTTTAACTGTGCCAAATTTTGAACTGCTTTGTGTATAATTTTCATAAAAAAGGGGTCCAAAGTTTTTGCTTTATTTATTAATATAATAATTAAACTAGCAGTAACAATTTTTGATGTTTTAAAGTGTTAATCCCACACTTAGGAAACGAAAAACATATAATTTTTTTTTTTTTAGAAAACGTATAAAAATTTGAACGCAGCGGGATTCAAACCCGCGCCTTTCGGATTCTAAATATGTTTAGCAGTAAGAAATTAAACTCTCTAAACCACAAGGCGTGTGGCAACAATCAGTAACGGGCGGTAGGTGTTTGTTCTTGACTTCACGCTTTCTGTAATTCGAAAGGATTGCATCTGAAAAAAAAAAAAATTATTTGCTTTCATACAATGACAAAAAATATCGACTTCAAATAAAATGCTCTATAAAGTAAATATTTTACGAATAACTCAAAAACTACTCGATCTTAACTAAGTTTAATTGGAACCACACTAGAAGCACTAGCTATCATATAAAAAAGTATCACTAAAATGGTTCACCCAGTCAAAAATTATCCGGTATCACAAAAAAGTAGTCGAGTTAACCTCCTCCTGTTTTTGAAGCCCATTTTATTTAGCTTCACGCTGTATCCCGCATATAACCGGGTAGGCAAAGGGAACCAGAGAACCTAGTGTTAAGACACTCCGTTCCTTACTTTCCGCCAAATTGAGGCATTGCGTGCTAAGTGGCGGAACTCAACGCCGCGCTTTTTCTTGTTACCAAACTCAAACGAAATTAAACTTTTACATTTCCTGGAGTGGGAATCGAACCCACAACCTTTCCCGTTTACAGTCACACGTTTGTGCCTCTGAGCCACGACAGGTGTTAAAAATATTTAATTTAATATTTTTAGAATGCTAGTCACATACTTTAAACATTTTTTTTCTTCTTTTTATGGAGAGAACAAGGTAAGCTCGCGTTCGGGTCACCTGATGGTAAGTGATCACTGCCACTCACGGCCCCGTGTAACACCAGAGGAGCTACAGGTGCGTTGCCGGGTGTTAAGATGGGAATAGATGGGCTTATTGAAGATACGCTTATAGAAACGCTGTCGCAGATAGGGCATTCAGTAACTTTTTAGACAAGATATAAAAAAACATACTTACCATACATACTCCCATGTTCTGATATCGTCTCATCCAAACTTTTATCATAGCATAATATAGCCAGGGTCCTAGCAAGAGATCTACCACAATATATTTGTGGTTGGTCGTACGACAGACGATTGTAACCGCAGCATATCGACGCCATGGCAAGCCAAATTATTGTTAGGTATAGGAAATTCATCTGGAATTAGGTTAATAAATAGATAAGCCTGTCGTAGCACAGAGGCATAAACGGGACAGGATGTGGGTTCGATTCCCAATTCTAGAGAATGAAAATATTATATATTGTAAATATTTATTATAATAATTTCATTTTCTCGCTCTCTGGTAACAATACAAAATCGGCGTTGAATTCCGCCACTCAGCACGCAATGCCTCAACCCGGCGGAAAGTGGGGAACGTAAATATGAAAAGAGAACGGAGGAAAAAAGGCATAGTGTAAAAACACTCTTTTCTCTAGTTTCCGCTTAAATTCGAGACATAACGTGTTAAATGACGGAGTTCAACGCCGCGCTCTTCTTTACATAGAGCAAAATAGTCAAATGTGTTTACAATATAATCTATATAGATTGTGATATACATATTATTATTATGACATAATTATTGTGATAGTATTATCATAACGAGAGTCTAGATGTCAAACCATGGTAGTGTGTGTAGAATTTATTTTATTATGTTATATATTTTTATGTATTATTTTAAAAAGACATTTAGAAGAGTATTCAGAGTAAACCTAGTGTCAAGACACTCCGCCTTTCGTTCAAATTCGATATATTAAGTGTTGAGTGGCGGAACTCAACGCTGTGCTTTATCTTAGTGGATAATAGTAAAAGTATAGTCATATTTAGTTTATTATTCAAGTTTAAACAGTAAAATACTTCAAAAAATCATTTTTAGAAAACGTTATTATACGTTTATTATCTGAACGACTCTCAAGATAATAATTATACTTAATATAATTTTTCCATTCTATTAAGATGAAGCGCGGCTTTGAGTTCCGCGACTTAATACACAATAATTCAAATTTGGCAGAAAGACAGAGAACGGAGTGTCTTAACACTATGTTTCTATTTACCATGCGAAGAAAATTTTTAAGTATAATAAACAAGGCAAAGAGCGGCGTTGAGTTCCGCCACTCAACACGCAATGCCTCAGTTTGGCGGAAAGTGGGGAACGGATATGTTGAAAGAGAACGGAGTGTCTTAACACTAAGTTTTCAGGTTCCCTCTGCCTAGCCTGCTATATGCGGGATACAGCGTGAAGTTAAAAAAAAAAAAAGAAAAATATTTACTTACGTTTGCCTTCAAAATTCTGACCGTCAATATGCGAGATCTCCTGAATCTCCCCTTCTTATATAACTCGGTCAACCACGTGTAAAAACATAAACATGTTTTTGTTAACATGTTACTATTTAATCATGCGTAATATATCTATTTATAACTAACGCAAATTCGTACTCAGAGACATGATTTATAGTTTAATTGATATTATTTTTCTTTATTTCGTTTATTAATGTACCTATGTGTTAAAGGAATATTTGGGATATAAGGAAGAATGTGAGCTAAGTAAAAAAAGCTATAAACGCGTCAGGTTGGGGGTTCGTTTCCTACTCCAGGAAATGAAAATTTTATTTTTATTTCTCTGTTTTAGTAAGCGCGGCGTTATGTTCCGCCACTAAACATGAAATAAAAGTTTGCGGGAAAAGCATACAATCGTTTAGAAATTTTAACTTAACTAGAAATATAACAAAACAAGAAAACCGACTTCAAATAAAATGCGCTTAGAAGTATCATTATTACGAATAACTCAAAAACTACTTGTCAGAACTTAACTAAATTTAAATGGGACGTCAGAAGCATTAGCTATCAAATAAAAAAAGTCATTAAAAAAGGTTTACACAAGGTCTTTTTGGAAGTCGGTTAACGAATTCATAATAGGGTGCGGAACTCAGTACAAAATAGTTTCATATTTTGATAATGGCCTTTACAATATAATTTGTGAACTTCGACTTCAATACAGTCACTTCTATTGTCAATGCAAAGTTAGATTAAATTCCAACGGCTTGTGGTTTGTGGGGATTTACACAATTATTATAATGACCAAATATAAGGAAAATTTATTTAAATTGAGAGATATTCTTTAGTTTTCGTTATTCTTATATAATATGTTATACTAAATAAATACTATTTTAACCGTTAATCGCGTATTTTTTTAACTGACGAAAAAAGGAGGTGGGCTCGAAAGTTTTTTTATTTTCATTTTATTGTGAGTAACTTTTTACTCGATAAACCAACGCCTGTGGTGAAGCAGAGGCACAAGCGTGCGACTGTAAACGCGTCAGCTTGTGGGTTCGATTCCCACTCCAGGAAATGGAATTTTTCATTTCCTGGGTTTGGTAATAAAGCAAAGCGCGGCGTTGAGTATCGCCACTCAGAACGCAATGCCTCATTTCGGCGGAAAATGGGTAACGGAAACTTGTAAGAGAACGGAGTGTCTTAACACTAGGTTCTCAGGTTTCCTCTGACTACCCTGTTTATGCGGGATACAGCGTGAAGTAAAAAAAAAAAGAAAAAAAAAACAATATTGATATTTCTTTGTTTACATTATAGCTAATGCTTCTGATATAGTTCCACTGATATCATGTCAGATTTTAATCAGACCAGTAGTTTTTGAGTTATTCGTAACAAATATACGACTTATTGAATTATAATTCAAGTTGGTATTCTTTTTTGTTAAAATTTTACTATTTTTGACATCAAAATTTCATTTACAATAAATGATTTATGTCACAAGTTATTCGTATGCAATAAATTTTTATAAATAATTACAGATTTACCACTTGAACAATTTAAAGTCAAGTTTGAAACCATATCAAATTAAACTGCTGACTGAAGTCAGTCAGTAAGTCATACACGCCCATTCTTGACATCGGAGATGTGTTCTTTTTTTTTTTTTTATGGATACCGGATGGCAAACGAGCAGAAGGACCGCCTGATGGTAAGTGGTTACCTTCGCCCATGAACATCTACAACACAAGAGATGTACTAGATGCGTTGCCAACCTAGAGGATACAGGTGGAAAGGGACGATAATGTAGTAGTCCGCTATCGGAACCACCACATTTTGGGGAAAGGATGGGTGGGAAAGGGGAAAACCTGGCTTACATGCCATCGAACCGGAACCCATCATAAGATATTTGGCGGTTCGTCTTTGACATGATAGTGGTCGC
>JAKGSA010002983.1:1314-11674 GCA_033558755.1 Philaethria dido
TTTTTTTTTTTTATTGATAACGGACGGCAAACGAGCAGAAGGACCACTTGATGGTAAGTGGTTACCTTCGCCCATATACATCTACAACTCCAGAGATGTTGTAGATGCGTTGCCAACCTAGAGGATACTGATGGAAGGGGGGACAATGTAGTAGTCCACTATCAGAACCACCACATTTTGGGGAAAGGATGGGTGGGAAAGGGGAAAATCTGGCTTACATGCCATCGAACCGGAACACATCATTAGATATTTGGCGGTTCGTCTTTGACATGATAGTGGTTGCGAGCCAGTCGGAGGACGAACCTCCTACCACCTAACAAGTACTTATAATTATGAAGTTATATATTATCTCATAGTATTATATCTGCGTAAATATGTGTACAAGTACGTCAATATTAAATACAATAATACTCATAGATATCACATATTTTGTGTAAAGATATCTATACCTATACGTACCTACTAGGTTTATCTCTCTTTATAAGTGGACAAATTAAAATAAACTTAAAGAATATATTACAAACATACAATAACGTTATTATTTGAATCTTTAACGGCTTAATGAATCTCAAATATCATTAACTTAATAAAAATAATGATTAAATGTGTGCACACATACACGTTGCATCATTTGTAATGACTATAATAGGTTTTGATTCGTTTGTCAATTATAAAAATTGAGTATAATCCATAAAAATAAATAAATAACCGCTGTGTTAAAGATGAAGGCTGTCAGAAGTGGGCACGCTAATGATATCAATAAATCAAGCATTAGAGAATTCTTAAGCTGTCGCCTGCGCTAAGTGACCTCATCTATAAGATAAAAAACACTATAATTCGTGCCAAGCTAAGAAAAAACAAATATTTTGACACAACCAACTCGTAATGTATGCCTCTATGATAGGAGGTGTTCGATATCATTTGTAATGCTTAATGATAGTAATCTCTGGAATTTTAGTCACTAATAGTTTTCATTTATCATCATTACTTGATGTTTCCTCCGATATGGAAATAACAAAAAAAAGAACCACACATTTTGTCCTGTTTGGTTTTCTCAACATATTGAACAAGCAAGATATATAATATTTAATAGTCATTCAATAAATTATATAAACAGTAATGCAATTTACACCTCAAGTATTTATTTGCCACTAAACGATATTTCCATCAGCGTCGTTATTCCCTTATTCATGTACGCTGTTAAATGGCGTATGAAGCCGAATATTTAACCATTATTCATCACTGACAAAGCTTAAATAATGCTAGATTGAATGCAAAATTCAAAGAAAGAGCCAGGAATAAATCGCGGGAAAAAGCATTATTCTCGAGTCGTATGTTTGTCAATAGACCGCTTGATTGGGGGCTCCTCGACGCGCTGCGAGCCTGGTACTAGTGATTTACGGGCAAGCCGCGCTACTTGGCGCGATGCCCGAGCATCGAACCCGGTCCTGCACTTTATATGAGAAAAATTGCTTGTGACGCGGAAACGTAATGCCTACGCAGGGATTCTGAGATATTGCTTCAACTGTATGAATAAAAATATTTGCCGCATACGATTTATATCTTTTGTTAAATTATTTTTTATTATAGTTGGTAACATTTTTATTTTACTTTAATGATGATTGAGGTTCATAATAAAATAGGGTAAGGAATTTATACAGATAATCAAATTAGATCTAACATACCTACTTAAAAAAATATAAAACTTGTCATATCATTTTTGCAAAACAACATTTAAAACTACGATAATTTTTATTATAAAAATAAATACAGCGTTTTATGACACGAACTTAATTTAATTATAATAATATAATCAATTGACATATAAATGTTTACGGTTTGCAAATTATAAGTCGTAGCTGACATTTAGTGAATATTTATGGCGCCTTCATTAATAAACCTTTAAAAAAGCCATCAAGTATATTGCATCTAAAAAGTTAATCTACGCGAACTAATCTACGATGTGAGCGATAATGGATGTTGGTTGATTATCTCACGTTCTTATAATGTTGTTACTATCAAATAGGAATGTAAAGATAATAGGATGAGATAGATTTATTGCAGTGTGTCATTTCTAGGCAAATGAGCTGTTTCCCGCAACTTCGCCTGCGTTGACTTTATGATTCTTTATAATAATCTATTTTCATTAAGTAAGTTAGTAAAACGTAAAATCCCGGTTTTTTTCGTTGCCATTGGAATTTTGGAAAATCCTCTTTTTTACCTCTTCTACATTTCCAAGGAATCTATGTCCGGAATTTTAGGTAGTTTTCTATGGCCATATCAATCAGTCAATGAGTAGTGGAACAGTTTTATACATATATTTATTGATACAGAAAGCGTGATATCCTTTTCAATTACAACTTAAATAATTATATTTCTCGACATAAAAACAAATTAAAATACTAGTATTTTATTATATCACAACTAAATATTAATTTAAATTCTAAAAAATAATTTTAAAGTCTTTAAAGCATAATTTATTTATGCATAACTTACTAACTAATTTAAATAAAATTAGATTACACAATTGGTTTTGTGTTTGCATTTTAATAATAGCCAACAGTCAAAACATTTCTATTATAACTTTTTCAATTATAACAAAATTGTGCCAGACGTATTAATACGTGGCAATAATGAGGCAGGGTAGTGACGTCATGCTATTATCATAATAAATAACCGCCCACCTATACTCGCTATCGTATTAAACGCCATTTACCTTTATTAAACCTTTCAGTATCTCGTGCAAATTGATTTATAAATAACGAATCACTAATAAACTGCACTCGAAAGGAAACAAATTCGTGTGAAATTTAAAACCCGCAATTAACAATACCGACAGAATTGATTTAAATGCATTTGCAATACGATTTCAATATACAATTATAAATATGATGTTATTATTTATTAAATAAATATAATCCTATTTGTATTATAATTGTGAATGTTTATGAGGATGTATGGATGTTTGTGTCTATTTCACGTAAAAACTACTGAACGGATCTAAAAGCATCACAAAAATAATGTAGCTAATACATCAGAACAATACATAGGCTACAATTTATAAAGACTCGTCTTTGATCACTTTATACCGACAACTATGTAGTGTAATCTATATATAAATACGTGAAGAAAAAACTTTGGATCCCTTTTTACGAAAATTACGCGGACGGAGGAGTGTAGAACTCGGCACACTTATAGGTTATATAGAGAAGGAGTGCACAATGATTATATTTTCTAAAAATAATTCATAAAAATATATTAAATTAATAAAGTAAATGTTACGCACACTACCATGATTTGACATCCATGCTTATATAAATTAAGTGACATATACGTCACTATGCAATGCGTTATTAACGCATTTACGGGGACACTAATATATTTTAATAGAGATTTAAAGTTTTAAAAAAGTAAAGAACTTAACGTTAGCCCTAATGGATGTACAACAAGAATAAACTACTCATGCGACATTAATCAAATACGGAATGCTTTAAAAATAACAATAAATATTTATTTTTGTTCTGCACTAAAATAAAAAGTCTTAGTTTTTCCTCATTATAAAAATTAAAATTGTAAAATATCCATAAAAATAATGTAATTTATCTAGAAAATTTTAATTACGAGCTCAAAGAAAGGCAGAACTACAGTTTCACAATATAAATGACTATATACAGGGTTAGATAAACGGAGCGGGGAGCCAAGTAGTACAATTGAATGACGTGACGATTTTGCACTATTGAAATCTGAATGCCGATCGGTACTTGAATATTTGGCATGAATTGAGATCGCAGTCGCAATATTGCATAGGCGCATAGTTCCACACATTAGGCTGATGAGATAACTGCCAAAGGTCTCTTACTAAATTTAACGTTGTAAACTATTTTCTTTTATGTCCTAAATGATTAATGACAAAATTTCCATGTTAAGTAATTCACTATAGTAACACGTATATAATAATAATAATAATAATAATAAAGCCACGTTTATTTCCAATCTTAAGTTACAATTTTTCAATTTTAAGTCTTAAATATCTAATATTTATTTAATTTTATTATAATCTAATAGTTAAACACTGTCTCTAATGTTTGTGATCGGAACCCCTTCCTGGGTAAAGGCCTCCTCCAGCTTTTGCCAAATCTCTCTGTCCATTGCTCTTTTTCTCCAATTTTCTCCTGCTATCGCTTTAATCTCTTCTAGCCACCTTTTTCTAGGGCGTCCTCGTCTTCTTTTCCCTATTGGACCTTCCCACGTTGTTGCCCTTAATGTCCACCGATTGTCTGTACTCCTCGCTATATGACCTGCCCAACGCCACTTTTGTTTAAGAGCAAAAAGAAGAGCATCTATCACCTTCGTTCTTCGCCTGATATCAGTGCTTTTAACTTTTTGTATCCTTCTTATTTTTAATATGCTTCTCTCCATTGCTTTTTGGCATGTTACTAATTTAGTTTTGAGCTTTGTATTATAAGTCCATGTTTGGCATCCATACGTGAGAGTAGGTAGAATACAAGTATCTAGGACAGTTTTCTTCAGGAAGAGTGGGAATTTCCCTTTTAAAATTTCCTTCAGAGACCAGAATTTTTTCCAGCTCATACTAATCCGCCGCTCGACCTCCTGTTCTTCCACTTCGAGTTGAAATGATAACTGTTTTCCTAGATATATATAGTCTTTGACATATTCGAGTGGGCAACCGTTTAGGTTTATTGGGTTTGCGTAGCTGTTTGTCAATAATTTTGTTTTGTTTTCGTTCATTACTAGACCTATTTTTTCGCTCTCTTCGTATAACTCATTTATCATTTTTTCTAACCTTTTACTTTTTTCAGCAAATAGAACAATGTCGTCCGCAAATCTAAGGTGTGAGAGTCGATCCCGGTTGACAAAAATCCCCTCCGACTGCCAGTTGAGATTATCGAAAATGTGTTGTAATACAACTATAAACAGTTTAGGCGAGAGAGGATCTCCTTGTCTCACTCCTCTGCAGATCGGTATATTAGGCCCTCTTACTTCCAGTTTGACTTGGCTTGCACTACCTTTGTAAATATTCTCCATTACCCTTATGTATTTATCTTCTATTTGATACTTCTTTAGAGCTTCCCAAATAGCATCATGAGAAATTGTGTCAAACGCCTTGGTGTAATCAATGAAGGCAATATAAAGCTGTCTGTTGAAAACCTTGTATTTCTCCATCACTTGTTGCATTACTTGTATGTGATCTGTAGTAGAGAATCCCGAACGGAAGCCCGCCTGTTCCACTGGCTGAAGCCTGTCTATCTTTGGGCTTAATCTACTTTTTATGATTGATGTAAAGAGTTTGTAAATACTTGAGAGAAGGCTTATTGGGCGATAGTTGCCGATATCTTCGGGATCTCCTTTCTTGTACAGTAGGATTATGTCAGATCTTTTCCATTGTTCCGGTATTTGGCCTGTATTAAGAACATTGTTGAAAAGATACGTAAGTGGCCGGGCTAGCAAGGTCGCTGCTGTTTTCAACGCTTCGTTTAGTATACCGTCGGGACCCGGGCTTTTTTCAGTTTTGAGTTTTAGTATATGTTTAATAATTTCTCTTTCGTCCATCGGTAGTACGTTGTCAGTGTTGAAAGCGTGGTGCGTTGTGCTTGTGCTGGTGTCATGATTACTGTTTGAAGTTTTTGCATATAGTTGTCGGTAAAATGTTGTGGCACAATTCATAATGTCTTGTCTAGTGTTTGTT
The DNA here is from genome assembly GCA_033558755.1 of Philaethria dido. Taxonomy (NCBI): domain Eukaryota; kingdom Metazoa; phylum Arthropoda; class Insecta; order Lepidoptera; family Nymphalidae; genus Philaethria; species Philaethria dido. The sequence continues at coordinate 7,022 of JAKGSA010002983.1, forward strand.
CCTTTTTGTTCTGTTTTTAAGTTTTGAATCCAATCTTTATGTGTAACCAGTTTGTTGTAAGCTTTTTTCGTGCTTCTGTATACCTTTAAATTTGTCTCAATTATTTTAAACCTATGATCTTTATAGTCCTTCTCAATTGCTCTACTCGTATCTTTAAATAATTTACTCAATTCTTTTTTGTTTTCATTGGTTTTAGGCTTAATTTTTAAAAGCTCAGAACGTCTTGTTATCATCGCTTTAGTAGGTTCGGTTAGTATTTTGTCAATATTACTAAGCTTTTTCTTATTTGGTCTAAATGAAAGACTGGTGTTGATAATACTAACTAGTTTGTTGTAGAAATTTTGTGTATCCTCTTCTTTAACGTACTGTGATTCTAATTGACATAAGTTGGACTCAAGTTGTGTTATATATGAAGATTTTTCCTCTTCCGATTTCAACAGCTTAGGTTGAGATTTAAACGTTTTTCTACTCTTTTTGTCTTGGTCCAGTATGTAAGTTGCTCTAACTAAGCGGTGATCCGATCTAAATCCCAGACTATGTAATACTTCAACTTTCCTTATTTTCTTTGGATGATTAGAGAGAATAAAATCTATTTCGTTTTTTGTATTGCCACAGGGGGAGAGCCAGGTCCATTTGCGGTTGTCTCGTGCTTTGAAAAAAGTGTTCATGATTGACATTTTATGCTCAAGTGCGTATTGTATTAGTTTTTCGCCTCTTTCGTTTCTAATGCCATATCCAAATTTTCCCAGAACAAAGATTTCGTCGTCACCGGTCTTCCATTGGCCGATTTTTGCGTTAAAGTCGCCTATAACGAGGACGTTTTCACCTGCCTGGTTTTGAGCTGATCTTAAGATTTCGTAGAATGAGTTTATATCTTCTTCTGTAGCCTTTTCAGTTGGTGCGTATACTTGTATTATTGAAAGTATTTGATCATTATATTTCATCTTTAAGACAGCAACTCTATCTGATGGTGCAGAGAAACTTATTATTTTATTTTTATGCTGTATATTTATTAAAAAACCAATACCATACAGGCCTAGCGTTTCGCCTTTATAGCAGAATATGTAGTTTTCATGTTCTTCGATTTTACAGCCCATTCTTCTTACTTCTGCTAGGCCCAGTATGTCAATTCGTATTTTTTGAAGCAAATATGTCAATTCCATAAGTCGTTTTGCTGTTGCCAAAGATCTTGCATTTAATGTGCCAATCATGAGAGTTTGTTGTGTTTGTTTTTTTATTATAGATGGTTTTTCACTAGTTGCTGGAGGGTTGCGGTCATTTTCCCTCACGATGACCAGTCGTCTTGAGGGAGGGTTGGTTTTTTCTGTTTTGCTGTTTTGTTTTTCTCTGTTTAGTTTATCTTTCCGGGTTCCGTTTTTTGGTTGCTATTGTTTTTTGTTAGATGTGCAAGCAGAAAGAGAGTTTGATCCGTTTATCATTACATCGAACGCATTAGTCCTGTTGTCCTTAGGATTCCATACAGGTTGTTTTCTTGGTTGGGTGATGGTTTGAGGTGATGAAGACAACTCCCTCTTTCGTTTTTCCCTTGTGTTGTTATCTTTTATAATGAGTTTGTCATATTTCAAATATGCAATATTCCCTTTCTTTCTTTCTTCCTCTAATTTAGGTAGTAACTCTTTTCTCTTTTCCAGTATTTCTTTTGAAAAGTCGTCTTTCACATACAATGTTTTTAGTTTCTTTTTGTTCTTCATGATCTCACTTTTTTTCCATGCAGTTACTAGTGCCAGAAGAATTGGCCGGGGCTTATACTCATTTCTTGATTCTCCTAGTCTGTGTATTTTATTCACTTCCGATTCTTCTAACTCTACACCCATCTCTGCTTTGAAAGCCAACTTTATTTTACTTAATAGTTGAGTAGAAGTATTTTCTCCCTCTTTTAAACCAAATACGATTATGTTATTATTCTTCCTTTCTCTTTTCAAGTACTCCATCTCTTTTTCTAGTTTGCTTATTTTTGTTTTTAATTGTATGTTCTCCTCTATAATAGGTTGAAGTTTTTCATCCATCCTTTCCATAATCGTGTTCGTAATGGATTCGGTTAGTGTTTTCGTCTGAATAGAAAGTTCTGATTTCATTTTATCAAATAGTAATTGAAATTGTTCCTCCATTTTGATCAAGTAGCCTTTAAATATTTATTTTTCGTAAAACGGAACGCTTTATTTGTTGTGGTAGAAAATATTTGGTAGAAATTTTAAATTAACGCTGGCAACTCTGTATACTTATCAGGTTATCTGTGATTGTCACTTGTCAAACGTCAATATCGTTCCCGTTTGTTCTTGACCATGAACTAACCTCACTTTTGTTCGTAATATTATCTCCTTGATTGTGAAGTGGATCGTATTAGATACAATGAATTTTATATATCCAATGATTATTTACACTTTCTTCTCTTATAGGATGGTGCTGCGAGTTTCGAAATGTTTTTGTTCTTCTATAAAACACAATTAGTTTATGAGAGGCACTACTGCAATGTTTACGTTATGACAGCCGGAACCGGAAGCGTCGATATATAGCACGATCAATATTATCGGCTTACCTTTTGTAAATTACAATAAAACAGTGGCGGATATACCAGCAGGCTAATAAACTGAATTGACGAGTTTGCGAAATTAGGGAGGTCAAAAAAACAAGGTCAAAAGAAGTCTAGCATTGCAACAAACTCAAAAAAGTTTTTATCAACAGGCTATGTATAATATTTCCATCCAGGTCGGACCTTTATATACCAGGTTACCTCTATATACATATATACAGACCTATATAAAATTTTGAAACTTTGCTACTGATGGTTAGAATTAGTATTTATTAAATAAATGCTCCCTAACATAAAATTAAAGAGGATAGAACTTTGTACAACTTTTTATGTAAACGCAGGCGAAGCAGCAGACAAGAGCAAGAATTTAAATTTTATAAACTGGGGATAATCTGCACACAAAGTTGTTATATTTATAAATATTTGTAGTAATTGTTTTGTAGGTTGCAAAATCTTAACTTAATATTCATAAAAGAAGCAATTTATTAGTTTATAACTGAACAATTTCTTTTGTGTGTTTTCCATACAACGTTACATAAGCGAAGTGATCTTTGCTTCACTTGCGCAATCAAAGCCTTTAAATAACGTATAATAATTTATTTATTGTTCACTAAATGTTAATTAAAAAAATATTGCTTACTACAGTAGATATCAGAGATAGCTTTTGTAAAATTATATTATAGGAAGGTTACAGTTAAAAACTGTTTAGTATCTAAATGCTATTAAAATAATATTTGAAAAGTACTTAGGTCTTTGGATTTTATACGATCAGCACTCTACGTTTTAATCGAGTAACATTTTGATAACGATAGCGTATGCCATCACTTTTATACCGCACGAGGTCTCGAAATCGTTTCATAAAGTGATGAAGCTGTGAGACGCGATAAACTTTTATGAAGTTAAAAATGAGGTCGACATTCCAAATATAAGAAAACGTTAGAAGAACAAAGGATAATTCTTGCATAATTACTCTACAACACGGTAGTCACGATTCCTTATAATATTGTCGTTCATTACATTAAAAAAGTTTTACGTCGTACCTTTTTTCACGAACGAGTGTTATTGAAAACGGGTACAGTTTTCATAAAAAATAATTTGATGAACTGATAAAGTATGTAAGCGCTTAGTAGAGCACTTAGAGAGGAATTAGTGAGAAATTCTCACAAAAAAGGGTTAAAAAAGGGGTTTTAGGGTTTATAGTCCGTGCAAGCGAAGAGGTGGGACAGAGATACCGCTTATGCTACTAAAGTAAGCAATGAATAGCAATATCTGTGAAATTATCAATAAATATTAATGTAATTTCAACGAAATAAAAATATATTTATTTTACAATGGAGAGATCTTATAAGACGTTATACGACGTTAGACGATTAACTTTTTTATTGTAGTACATTTACATGTCCCTTTTTTTCTCGTGGTCTTGAACATCTTGGCAAAGACTTCCGACAAAATATTTTATCATCGGATCCGAACACGTGTCCAAATTTTCTCCTGAAGCAAACGTCAAGAAGTAGGTCAAAATAACAAGATTTTGTTACACTGATTAATAGAGAGACAATGGTGAAGCTAATAAAACCGTGTTAAATGCCCAAGTTTTAATAAATGGAAACTACATAAAAATAATATATTTTGTAATGAAAACGTACAAAGGAAATAGAAACATATTGCTCTTTTTTATTATTCTTTTTTCAAATGTATGCTTTGCGTATCGAAAAGATATATGAAAAATCGAAAAGAAAAGATGTGTATAAGTAAAAATATTATAACTAGAAAATGCCTTAATAATATTTATAACATTTTATGTGACTGTAAACTAATAAAAACCATGAACTCTTTGAAATAATGGACGTCTCTGAAACGTTTTGTTCTGTATTGACAATCTGCCTACTTATTACGCACCATAGAGCTTGGATGTTACACAAGCAAATAGCATTTGAATTGTTTTCAAACAGAACAATTGTTTGTTTGTAATATTTATCACGACTTAACTCTATTTTAATTGTAGCGTATTGTCTAACCAAACCTTGCTACTATGTATGCATAGTATATATATTACCAATGTCAAAGTCAAAGTCAAAGTCAAATAATTTTATTCAAAATAA
>JAKGSA010002984.1:0-11670 GCA_033558755.1 Philaethria dido
TCTATCGTGGCGCAATCGAGTCGTACGCGATTTGAATTTCATTGCTTGTTTGATGTTTTGTGATTTTTTAATATAACTAAATAAAAGGACAAGACTTGGTTCATTTTAGACCCAAATCTCAAATCAAATCCCATAGAAGTGTAAAGGTAAATAAATACAAATAAGTTAATGCGACAATTTAAACTCTATTAATGATTGAAATTTATTAAATTTTATGTGTACTACTTATCTTTGAAGTATCCCTTAAAATGAAAATAGAAGGAAACTAATAGGAAAAAGGAATTTCTTCTTTTCATAAAAAATACTTGTAACTCCTGCAAAGTTAGTACGTCTGGTAATTTTTAATCTTTCCATTAACTTTGTGATATCTTCTAAGTACAACACAGGAAAAACAACAATATCTGTTACGGAGATAACGTTTGTGAAATTAAAATCTAAGTGCATTAACTTCTTTATTCTAAAAGAATTGCTTTTTATATTTGACTGGATTTTAAATTATTATAAACAGCTATGTAATAGTGAGTACTAAGTAAAGTCTTTATATTTATCCTATTATAGGCTTTTTTAAGTTTTACGCTTTATCCGTATAGCAGTATAGAGAGAACCTAGTGCCAAGACACTCCGTTCGCATCACAAAAAAAAGCCTTTCTTGCGGCGCAGTATGACAGCGCTTGACAGTAAGCACGATTGGTTGTAGGTTCGATTCCCTCTCGGAGGAATGATTATATATTTTTATTTTCAGTCTTCCCCTTTTCTGCCATGGTAAAATAAAGCACGGTGTTCGCCACTTAACACACAATGTCCAGAATTCGGGCGGAAAGTGGAGAACCGTGTATCTTATCATTAGGTTCTCTCTGCCTACTATGTGTGAAGAAAGCGTGAAGCTCATATTTAGAAAATGTATAAATATTTATACAATATATTATATATATATATATTCAAATATTTGAACGGAAACTCAAACCCGCGCCTCTTAAAAACCGTCCTTATTAAATAAACCGTAAATTTTTATACGTTTTCTATATGTTTTCCGTTTCCTAAGTGTGTGACTTCAACTTCAAAAAATAAAGCTGTGTGTCTGAAGCTGTTTATTTATTTTTTCATAACATCAATTTTAGTATTAAGACTGCAAGATTGAATACAGAAAAAAACGTAAAAGAATCTGGCACTGAAATTATTTTTACAAAGACATTTTGCGCGACATCGCGATGTTTGATTTATCTTAACCTAAAAACGGTCAAAGTAACAAAGCAAAACCAATCGCAACGGCTCCTGCAGTAAATTTTAATGTAGTTTTAACTTAAACAGAATTAAATTATATAAATACGATAAAAGTCGAGATATAAACCGTTTGAAGTTGCACGCGATGATCTCAGTCTTTTGAAGAAAGAAAATTAAAATTCTTGTCGGAATATTTTACAAACAAGTCCCGATTATGCCTTTATAAGATGATAGCATTTTGTTTTGTAATTCATCTATACAATGTACATTGTACATAAATGCAAAGTTCAGTATAATAAAAGACATTATATTAGAGTAGGGCGCTGTCCTAGCGCAACATATTATAGGTATACATATCAGTAGCGAGACGTCCATATACCACGGTACCCACAGGCTTACCCTTTGTAAAGGATAATAAATTATCTGAAAAAATTTTGGAGTGGGTTTGCAAAAAAACGAGCTCAAGAAAGGAATGAGTGCTAATAAAACGGTCTGCAGGAAAAGTTTGGACATAAAATTGCAAAAAAACAAGCTCCGATGTCTACCTATAAAAAAAAGTCGTCAGCAAAATTCGATAAAAGTGAAATTGCTAAAAGATTTAACATCCTATACTGGCTTCCCTAATTATATATCGGCTTCCCTAAATATAAGCCAATTTCCTTAAATCTACTGGCTTACCTTAGGTTTAAAATGCTGTATCATTTCAATTGATACTTTTATAACATAAGCAAAGTCAAAGTCAAAGTAAAAAATTATAGCTTATGTAATTTTTTTGTAGTTAAAGGTTAATGAGTTTTGTATTAATTTCTCTTAATAAAGGTTAGGTTTTTCTTTCCAAGATAATCGTATATATATGTTCTATTTATTTTATTAATTATATTATATTATAGCTATTGAACTTGAGATTCGTTAAAACATGAACATCAAATAATTAGATTAAACAAAGCACTTAGTTAAACGAGTATCAATGAAAAACATTTGCCCATACTTTCCTTTCAAACATAAACCTCTGTTTCCAAAACAAACGTAAAAACGAAACAATAACACGCTAACTTGTCACGTGTAATAAAATCTTAAACACTGGGAATGTCACTTACTATATGCAGTTGCAATTATTGGTGACACTTCGTATTGCACTTTTTGTCGTTTGCATCGTGAGTAATGAAGTTAGTAAGTGTTGCTTCGTACCATATTTCAAAGCTATCTCGCAAGTTATTTTTCACCCGACCATAATGTGAGGTGATTTAAGATAAGCTTTGTTTTAAAAATATTTTTAAAACATTTCATTTTGTGTTTTGCGTTATAGTGATGATGTTAACAGAAGTTTGATTTGAATATTCTTCGTAGTGGTTATGAGTTCAAATGTATCAATATAGACACAATGTAGTTGTAATAGTGATAATGGTAGTGGCAGTGGCAGTAGGAGTAGCAGCAGCAGCAGCAGTTATGGTAGCAGCAGCAGCAGTTGCTGCAGTAGCAGTATTAGCAGTAGTAGTAGTAGTAGTTAATGTTATTATGTTAGTTAGCACATATAGTCTGAAAGGAATATAAAATATTTTTTAAGCAAATTTTATTTTATTTTATGTATTATGTTATATTTATGTATCATGTGCATTTCCAACTTATTAATTTTTTTATTATACGATAATATGACCATACATTTAATATATATATATTAATACGTGAAGCAAAAACTTTGTACCCCTTTTTACAAAAAATACGCGGACAGAGAAGCATGAAATTTGGCACACTTATAGTTTATATAGAGGAGGAGTGCAGAATGCTAATATTTTTAGTAATAATGCATAAAAAGTATATTAAATTAATAAAATAAATGTAAAAGTGACATACACATTGCTAAAGACAACGCGTTGTTAACGCGACAACGGGGACACTAGTAAAATTTCATGTACATATACAATTTCAATTTTTATATTTTTTTATTTCTATGCATTTATTAGGCCACATTAATCATAAGTCACTTAAATTGCAAAATAATATAATATTCTTAATTCCGCGTGTACCTAAAAGACTGCAACTTCGTCACGTGGTTGGGAACGTAATTGTTTCAACGTGCCGCATTTGTCAGTTATAAGAGAGACATCTAATTAGGGTTTCGTTATAATTTGAAACCTTTAGACTGTTTTCACACCATATATTAACACGTAAATTCATCTTTTTCGCATTTTTTATAAAGAAGATTATGAGTTGAATTGAGTGATATGAGTTGCTGTATTGTTCCAAATAACATATATTTGGAACAATACAGCAACTCATATTTCCATATTTTTTACAAAGTATTGTTTAATTTTAAATATCTGTTTTAGTACACGAACTTTTGGCTGATATAACGCGGCGTTAGGTTCCGCCAAAATTTGCGAAAAAGGGACATAGGGATACCTGACTAGGTTACGTGTACGGGATAAAACACGTAGGGAATATATTTGGAGTTCATTCATTCATAAGAATCTTACTTTTAAGTAAGATAAGGTACTTATATCTATATTAAAAATATAATTTTGCAAAAATAATATCATAAATTGTGTTAAAAACATATTATGCGTGCCATATCATGTGTGTAACAAGGCAAAGCGCAGCGTTGAGTTCCGCCACTGAACACGCAATGCCTCAATTTGGCGGAAAGAGGGGAACGGAATTTTTGTAAGAGAACGAAGTGTCTTAACACAAGGTTCTCTGGTTCCCTCTGCCTACCCTGCTATATGTGGGATACTACAGCGTGAAGTTAAAAGAAAAAAAAATATCATGTGTGTCTTTGACATGTAAAAGTAAAAGGCATATAAAAAGCTCTGTATGTAAAGGTCCTTCGCTGACAAGCCGTCATCGCTCCCACAAATTAATTAGTCGTCTCATTTGAAAATCTACCATGCTCACACAATGTCTACTACTTTGTATCTCCCCTTATATTTTATTGTTTTTAATTAAACATCCAATTAAAATGGGGAGTGTAAAGTGCTTCTCTCGCGCATAACTTTACGGGTGTAAAATATTAAGAACTGAGTTAAAGTGCATTTCTGATTCGACTTAATCTGTAGAATTTACATTTTTTTATTACTTTAGCGGATAAAAGAGTATGGTTCTTATAATAAATTTGATATATTTACTTTTTACACAAGGTAATCGAAATCACTGAGGTTTAGGTATAGGAGCCCCTCAGTAATCAAACAGAGGGGCTCCTATATGATACATATCGATGTATCAACTGTCACATAATGTATTACTTTTAGATAAACATTTCACCTTAAGGTTTTTAGCGTAGTAGGGTAACCAAAGAGAACCCAGTTCCGTTCACCGCCTTCCGCCTGAATTCGAGACGTTTAATGTGTTGTTTTAAATGAAATATCCCATCACCGCCCTTTATTTTACGAGAACTGGGAAATAATAATTTCCGCGACCTAGATATCGAACCCACAACCAATCGCTTTTACAGTCAGTTGCTCTCCCACTGCGCCACATGAATCTGGTTATTATATAATATATAATATATTAATGCAGCGTAACTTTGCAATGGACATACATATATCAAGAAATATGAATTTCCTTCTTTCTAAACCTATTATTGCAGTTACGCGGCGTTGAGTTCCGCCACTTAAGGCGCAATATCTCGTATTCGGGCGTCTCGGAGTGTCTCGATACTAGGTCAGTCGATTCTCTCCGACTTTCCTGTTCAACGGACTAAAGCGTGAAGATGCTTTATAGCAATAAAGTTGCTATTTAACTGTATTTGAGATTAACTTGACTTAGTAAGTCACAGAAGAAAGTTTTGGAGCGCATATAGACGATCCATCCGTTACGTAATAGATAGATTAGGTTCAAGATAGGTAGTTCCGGTATAAGGTGTACCAGTTGTACATAAGTGCACTTCTGACTACACGCAACACCTGCTATTGATGCTTGCTAGGGATTACGTTAACTTAGGAACGGATTAGTCGGCGCTTTCTCTCAAGCATGCGTGTCTTACGTACCTTACTTTATATATAAAGTACAAATGTAATTTATTATTGATAAACAGTGAATGATTAATTTGTTTTATTTACATAGAATCACATTTATTTACTCACTTCTAAGACTCCTATTTCCATATCGTTGTGTTCCCGCAAATTACATAAAATATTTATAAATTGTAAGGCTATATATATGTTATTCTGGAATTTTCTTCTTTTCTTTTTTTTTAACTTCACGTTGTAACCCGCATATAGCAGGGTAGGCAGAGGGAACCAGAGAACCTAGTGTTAAGACACTTCATTCTCTTTCAACAATTCCGTTCCCCACTTTCCGCCGAATTGAGGCATTGCGTATTGAGTGGCGGAACTCAACGCCGCGCTTTGCCTTATTACCAAACCCAAGAAATGAAAATACTAAATTTTACATTTTCTGAGTGGGAATCGAACCCACAACCTGTCGCGTTTACAGTCGCACGCTTGTGCCTCTGCGCCACGACAGGCGTTAAAAAAATTTAAAAATAATTGTTCTCGTAAGTTAGAATTAAACCCATGACCATTGCGTTTATAATCAAATATTTTTTAAGTGAATATAATAACGTCATAACTTACATTTCTTCACGATAACTTTATAAGTTCACGTGGCCTGTGGTAACGTAAAGGCACAAGCATGCGAACGTAAACGCGACAGGTTGTGGGTTCAATTCCCACTCTAGGAAATGAAAATATTAAAAAATATTTGGTATTTTCATTTTCTCGTTCTGGCAACAAGGTAAAGGTGAGAGGTAGAACAAGGTGGCGTTGAGTTCCGCCACTCAACACGCATTGCCTCATTCGGCGGAAAGTAAGGAAAGGAAATGTTAAAAGAGAACAGAGTGTCTCAACACTAGGTTCTCTGGTTAAAAAAAGTTATAAGTTAGCCATAGAAGTCCAGACTTGAAATGATAAGCTATATCCGTCATTCATGTTGCATAATTTGTTGCGGACCCACGTTTGTCGTAAAAGACAAACGAATACTGTTAATTGGGGATCCGTTATAATTCGAAACCTTAGCCGTTGCGCCTTGGGGCGAGGCTCCCAATTAATGATCACTGTGTTAGAAAATATCTTACGATTGCTAAATATATTTTCTATATTTAATATTGTTGTAGACGATAGAAAATGTATGTAACTGTAAAAAGAACTTCAACCTTTTTTCCGTTTAGCAGGATAGGCAGAATCTAATATCAAGACACTTCTCCATTTGTTGATTGTATAGCGGAGGTTTTCTTTTTTTTTTCTTTTCTGTATCCCGCATGTTGCGGGTAGGCAGAGGAACCAGAGAACATAGTAAGACACCCATTCTTCTTCAACAATTCCGTTCCCCCACTTTCCGCCGAATTGAGGCATGGCGTGTTGAGTAGCGGAACTCAACGCCGCGCTTTGCCTGTTACCAAACCCAAGAACTGAAAATACTACCTTACATTTCCTGATTTCAACTACAAGGTTTACGTCATCCACCAAGTACGACAGGCGTACTGGAGGTTAACACCGTAATTTGTCTTTAGAGATGAAGTTGTATATTGACAGTATTTCAAATCTTTTCAATTTTTCTCCAGAGTGGAGATCGAACCAACAATCATTACGCTTTTTTGAAAAACGTATAAAATTTGAATGCAACGAGACTCGAACCCGCTTCTTTAGGTTTGTTTTTTGTTTTCTAAGTATGTGATAAACACTTTAAAATAATAAAAAAAACCATAACACTAACAGTCAGATTATGTTCTACTGCAACAATGAAGATGGTGATCTTATTGCAGTAGAAATAGAGTTCTCTTTGATCTGCAGATAATTATAGAAGGTGTTCTATAATTATCTAAATTGACTATATATATATATATATATATATATATATATATATATATATATATATATATATATATATTAATTAACTAAACTTGACTACATAATATATGACTATGGGTTTAAATTCCGAGATGCTTTCGCGTATCTCGTGATTTCGCTTAGAAGGGGAGCTTTCGCTTAGAACGAAATAAGATGACGTGTTATTGATTAACAGTTTTTCTATGAAATTATGAAAATTAAGAAATATTGTACATCAATTTCGATGATCGAGGGTCAAAGCCGAAAGAGATTTTCACTTATTATTATGGGAATTTAAATATAATATTATAGCGTAGTACAGTAGTGTTTGGGCATCTAACATGGCACTAGTTTTTTTTTTTTTATGGATAACTGATGGCAAACGAGCAGAAGGACCACCTGATGGTAAGTGGCTACCTTTCGCCCATGAATGATTCACAACACCAGAGGTTGTAGATGCGTTGCCAACCTAGAGGATACAGATGGAAGGAGGACAATGTAGTAGTCCGCTATCGGAACCACTACATTTTGGGGAAGGATGGGTGGATAGGGGGAAAACCTGGCTTACATGCCATCGAACCGAACACATCATAAGATATTTGGCGGTTCGTCTTTGACATGATAGTGGTCGTGAGCCAGACGGGAGGACGAACCTCCTACCACCAAAAACCAGCGCTTAAACAAATTACATATTGTAAAGCACAGACAACTTTTACTTATATACTACTTAGTTATAAAGTATATTTTGTAATAACACTGCATTCATTTATTTTTTTTAATACATCGACCGCATCTATCCGTAAAATTAAGACATCCTCCCATTTTACAAATTCCATTCTTACAAGTCTACATCTAAGTAATTTCAAAAAATTGGAAAATTTAATAAAAAAAATTATAGCAAACATTACATGTATCCGTAGTGAATGAAATACAAATCTAAGTCCTAAAACAAATATGAGAAGTTGTAAAGATGCCTACGAACATTTAAATACACCTTACTACGGACGCTACGTAAGCAAAAAAACATCAAAATACAAATTTAATCCTATATATCAAAAAAGACAATATAATTTTGAATATGAACGATTCGCCGATTCACGTTTAAATCGCTCCTTTATAAATATAAGAGACGCGGACAATATTAGCTTTGAGTCTTTGTGAGTTGACAGCCGTGAAGCGGAGGCTGAAGCGTCATTATGGCGGACTTCATAAATAAACAAACTTCGATAAGATAAGCCTATAAAGGGACTATATTAGCCATTTATGGACAAAACATTGTTAAAATGAAATAATTGTAAATTAAATGTATGATGAATCGTAGCAAAACCTAAAATTATGTCAACCTAAAACTGTCACTGACAATGGCAGTCGCCGTGTTGATGGCTGCGATAGTTGTGGGTTCGATCTCCACTCGGGAGGATGATTATTATCTTTACGCTGTTTCCCATATATAGCAGGATATATAGAGGGGGCTAGAGAACCTAGTGTGAACCTAGAAGACACTCTTTTGAATTGGGACATTGCGTGCTGAGGGTCGGAACTCAGCGCTGCTACCTTGAAATGGAGGAAATAAAAATATTAGATATTATTTAATATTTTCATTTACTGGCGAGCCCACAAGCTGTTGCGTTTACAGTCACACGTTTGTGCCCACGTGCCACACGAGGACCCCTGTCCTCCTAATTATAATAAGATATTTCAGTTCATGCAACTTAAAACGCAGTCCTGAATTCCGGAAACGAAGTGTCTAGACTTTAGATTCTCTCCTGATTACCCTGCTATATGAGTAAAAGCGTGAAATTATATAAAAGAAAAATAATAGTTTGTTTCTTAGAAATATTCATATGAAACAACTTTAAAAGACAAACTTTCTCATGTCTCGCGTTTTTATAAAAATAATATTAGCTTTACACTTCTAAAAATATCTTTATTTCAGTTTCAGGAATTTAATCTCATGTAGCTGTGCGAGGGACATTTCAGAAAAAATACTCTTAGCATTTACAGCCAGCAATTACAGTGTAATATTACAGTTTTGTTTTTCATGTTTCCTGCTAATAGCATTCGTTGCATTAACAAAAATCTCAAGTATTCTTCATCTTGTTATATCAAACTGAGCAATTAAATTTTATATTTTTTGTTATCTATTAGAATATTTTGTGTTTTGCTAATTATGATATTTCAATAATAACATTAAATTGTATGTATGATACTAAATTTAGATTATTTTTGTTTTTAACGCCTGTCGTGGCGCCGAGGCACAAGCGTGCGGCGCAAACGCGACTGGTTGCGGGTTCGATTCCCACTCCAAGAAATGTAAAATTTAGTATTTTTATTTCTATGTTATGCCTTGTTATCAAACCCAGGAAGGGTTTGGTAACAAGGCAAAGCGCGGCGTTGAGTTCCGCCACTCCGCACGCAATGCCTCACCCGGCGGAAAATGGGAACGCAATTGTTGTCAGAGAACGGAGTGTCTTAACACTAGGGTTCCTCATGTTCCCTCTGCTTTACTCCTGCTATATGCGGGATACAGCGTGAAGTTAAAAAGATATATATATATATATATATATATATATATATATATATATATATATATATATATATATATATATATATATATATATATATATATATATATATATATATATTTATATATATATTTGTAAAACATGAATGAATGATAGTAAAGTACATTTAATATGCGCTAAATATATTTTTTATATATAACAGTAATAACAATTAACTGTGCCATCTAACCATAAAGTGAATTATATTTTAGCTCGCAACTGAACTCAGTGATAAGATATTCTGATATACTGCCTCTTCTTCGTTAGAGCCTACGTAACATAGCATACAAGGAAAATAATTATATTATTTATAAATGTATATATTCAACGCAGTGATAAAGGTCCCTGACATCGCGTGGCATTGAGGTCCACTGCTCAACAAGCTGCGTCACAAATTCGTGGAAAGTGGAGAATGGAGTATCTCGACACTGTGGTTCTTCCATGGATTGTGAGTAAAAATAAAAATATACACACTCTCAGGAGCGAGAACGCGAACTTACATCGTACTACAGCCAAAATTACCAACTGCGCCACTAAAGGTCATAAATTCACTGTGCTCGCCAGTCATAAATAAAGACCATTAAAAAATTTAAATCTACTGCTTACTTCAGGCGAGGCAGTGTTATATTTTTTCCTCATTTCCAATTATTCCAGTTGCAGTTAAAGGTTATTTGTAGAATTTTCAACTTTCTTACTTGAACACTTTTCATACTTGTTAAAAACATTCCATTGACTACGAGAGAGTATCGAGTTTCTTCGCTTTATTCTGAAGAGCTTTCTGTTCAGATGATAAGTAAAATGAATTGTAGCTAGTATAAAGGATTATCTATGAAATAATTTTATTTACTTGCAAGAGATGCACAATAAATGGACAAGGTAGGTATTCTGTGCTATTATGTTGTAAATTTTGTTCATTGCCGGCCTGATCACTTGTAACAATCTCATAAGTACAATAATAATTAATAAGGGATTTACTATAATAGAACCTAGACTATGTAAACGTATTTATGTATACATACCAATGTTTTTCAATATTTATTAATCGATTCAAAAATAAAATTAGAATATTTAGTTACTGAGTGATTTTTTTCAATAATTTTGTCAATCGCTGCACGCAACAGCTAACACTAAAAAGCCACTGACCCGCATGAAGGACTTTTTCATATATATCATTTTTTCGCGGAATATAACGTAACGCTGCTTTATGGTCCAACAGAATATAGTGTCAAAACACTCCGTTCTTTACTTTCGCCGCTAAATTCGAGGCGCTCTGTCATTGACAGAACTCAACGGAATGGAGAAATGGAAAATAATTTAAATATGATCGTTCTCCTGAAATAGAGCCAAACCCACAACTATTCGTGTTTATAGTCAAATAGTATCCTACTGAGCACGAAGGCCTCTATTTCTATTTTATATTGTCATTCAAAATGTAAATGTTTATATACGGTCTACTTTTCCACCACCAAATATTTAAGTCTTAAGAGAACTTAAATTAATTACAGTACATAATCTTTTTTTCTACGTTTTTTTCAACTAAAGCCAAAGGTCTCATTTTAACCTACTCCCAAAAAAGATGTAGGTTCCCAATTCCACTGTTTTTTTTTCTATTGCAACAGCAATAAAACAAAATTATAAAAGAAACAACCTGTTTATTTTGATTCATTTTGAAATCGCTCCACAGATAAATAATATTTACATTCAATTCAAAAACAAAATTTTAAGAAAACACACTATTCGAGCTACCTAAAAGATTTCTTGTAACTCATGTTTGTTCGATAGCTCATAAAACTTGACTTAGAGCACTAGTCCTTCAAATATATTGCGGCGTTTATTGAAAATCTCAGTTATATGCAACCCTATATTTGGAAACCACTTCAAATCGTATGAAACCGTAAGCGAAATTGAAACGTGGTGTAGCGACCTTTGAAGATATGGGGGTAATAGGCATTTTATGCTTTTACTATCAGTAGAGAATAAGAATCTATAAGTCAATAGATCGTTCTTGTTTCCGTTCTATAGTGTAAATTCCATTAAACACAAATACAATTTATTATAACTAA
>JAKGSA010002985.1:0-11668 GCA_033558755.1 Philaethria dido
AAAAAATATTTCCTCGAATGAGAATGGAACCCACAACCCTCTGATGACTATAATATCTGTCTATAATTTTAGCTTACCTTTGCACTGGTAGTTTGATAAAAGCATTGTTATGATCAGCGAATGTGTTGATAGAGGACATCACACCAAACTGGGCTATTAACGGCATGGCGGATACTTTTGCTGCAACTCCCTAGGAAAACAAACTTATTCTAATAATTTTTTAAAACACATATAAAGCTTGAACGCCGCGGTACTCGAACCTGCACCTCTTGAAACCATTTTAGCGTTGTAACCACTGAGCCATACGAGTATGTATGTGAATTTTGTAAGTTGAATAGGAACGTATGGTTTAGCGGTGAAAGCGTTTGGACGGTAAACGAGGGTCGTCGGTTTGAGTCTCGGCTCGGTTAAATTTTTCTTATCTTAAGTGTGATTAACACTTTTAAAATATTAAATTATATATAAATATAAATCATTATTTTTTCTTCCATTTCTTATTTATATATTTTTGTTTTTTTTATTTATTTGTACACATTTAACTTCACTTCACGCTGTAACCAGCATATAGCGGGGTAGGCAGAGGGAACCAGAGAACCTAGTGTTAAGACACTCTATTCTCTTTCAACTTTCCGCCGAATTGAGGCATTGATTGGCGTCTTGAGTGGCGGAACTCAACGCCGCGCTTTGACTTGTTACCAAACCCAAGAAATGAAAATATTAAATTTTACATTTCCTGGAGTGGGAATCGAACCCCACAACCTGTCGCGTTTACAGTCGCACGCTTGTGCCTCTGCGCCACGACACATTTAATTGTAATATAGTTAAAATAGAAAACATACAATAACGTTAACTTAAACTATATGTACATTTATGTCAAAAATACAAAAAAAAAGAAAAAACATATTAAAAAATTGCAAAGCAAAGCTAGCAGAGTAGTCAGATAGATAACACTAGGTGTTAAACACTTCGTTCGCGGCTATCCACATGAAATCTAGACATTCGCTGTTACTGGGCGGAACTCAACGCCGCGCTTTGCCTCGCTAGAGGGAGTTAATGACACATTAAAATATAATCATTGTCTTAAGTCAAATTAAATCCTCAACCACTCCCTTTAATAACTCTATCTATAAATTGAGGCCTGTCATGGCACAGAGACACAAGCATGTGACTGTAAACACGACAGGTTGTGGGTCCCACTGCAGGAAATGAAAATATTAAATAATATTTAGTATTTTTATTTCCTCGCCCTGGTAACAAGGCAAAGCGCGGCGTTGAGTTCCGCCAGTCAGCACGCAATGCCTCAATCAGCGGAAAGTGTGAAACAGAACTGTTAAAAGAGAACGGAGTGTCTTAACACATTGGTTCTCAGGTTACCTCTGCCTACCCTGCTATATGCGGGATACAGCGTGAAGCTAAGAATCTATAAACGTAATTATTTAGGCAATATTCCTCAATTTTTTGTTTTTAAACAATTTATAAATAAAATATCACGCAAATGTCACGTGAATAATCTTTTTTTTTATTTCGTCTCCAATATATTTTATCTGTAGGTTAAGATGTCATTAAGGACCATTCGTTATCTGTATTTACATAGATAATGAATGGTTATTACACCAACAGTCAATACAAATTGTTGACGCAAGGTCAAATGAATTAATGTCATTTATATTCTTTTTATCTTCACGCTGTATCCCGCACATAGCAGGGTAAGCAGAGGGAACCTGAGAACCGACGTGTTAAGACACTCCGTTCTATTAAGATTTCCGTTCCCCACGTTGAGGCATTGCGTGCTGAGTGGCGGAGCTTAACGCCGCGCTTTGCCTTGTTACTATATAATTTATAATTAAGATTTTAATTTAAAAAAAAAAAACTGACTTAAGACTGACTTACTTATTATGAATAACTCTAAAACTATTCGTCAGATCTAAACTTAATTTAAATGGTAGTCGCATCCCATAGAGAATTCCATAGAGGCACTTGTTGCACACTTCAGCCAGTAAAAGGCTGTGTAGTAACAAACATTATATAGCAGGGTAGGCAGAGGGGTGAACCTGAGAACCTAGTGTTAAGACACTCCATTCCCCACTTTCCGCCGAATTGAGGCATTGCGTGCTGAGTGGCGGAACTCAGCGCCGCGCTTTGCCTTGTTACCAAATCCTGGAAATGAAAATACTAAGCTTTTACATTTCCTGGAGTGGGAATCGAATCCACAACCTGCCGCGTTTACAGTCGCACGCTTGTGCCTCTGCGCTACGACAAGCGTAATATATTTATTTTTATTTATTAAATAATATAAACAGTCTCGCGAAAAGTGGGGAACGGAATTGTTGAAAGAGAACGGAGTGTCTTAACACTAGGTTTTCAGGTTCCCTCAGCCTGGTATATGCGGGATACAGCGTGAAGTAGAAGAAGAAAATAATAAAAAAAATTGGTGATGATCTTTTTTTTTAGGGTGTTTAAGATGCCAGAGCTTGTTTTCTTGCAATTTTGTTTAGATCTCATACTTGTACTTAAAAAAGGCAAGCCGGTGAGAACCGTGTTGTATGAACGCCTCGCTACTGACACTCACTGTACCATAGCGACAATTTTGTGACATCAATTTCTGGCTACTATCGTGGGTAAACCTAACCAACGTGTATAATAACGTTGCTCTGATCTATTGCCCCTTTTAAATATAACAAGATACTTATTGTCATGTTACGGCCAAATTACACTAAATGTTTATAAATTGTAGTCTATGTGTTATTCTGGTATATAAGATATAGCTTCACGCAGTATCCCGAATATATCAGGGTAGGGGAAGGGCAGAGGAAACCTGAGAATCTAGTATTAAGACACTCCGTTCCCCACTTTCCGCCGAATTGAGGCAATCCGTGCTGAGTGGCGGAACTCAACACCGCGCTTTTCCTTGAAAAAAATAACGTGGCATTGAGTTTAACCACTTAATTCGCAATATCCTTAATTCAGGCTGAACAGCGAAGGGAGGTTCGACACTAGGCAATTTCTCTGAGTACCCTGCTATTCTGGATAAAAAAAATGTATTAACATAATGATTACTTACCAATAAAGGTAAATTAGGAACATATACTTGGTCGAAGTGCGGTCCAACGCTCTCGTCCGGTAGGAACTTAAAATTATTTCTCTCTTGAAAACTCAGCTTGTCACCATCAAAGTTTATCTTCACACGTTCTAGATGTTGCCTGTTCAAAAAAATATTTTTTTTACAGATTCACGCTTTTTTTGTATTTTGTATAGAAGGAGTGTTAAGACACTCCGTTTCGAATTTCCTATCCGATATGGAGTCATTGTAAGTTGAGCGGCAGAGCTGTACGCTGCGCTTTGTTTTACTAGAGCGGGGAATGAAGCTTACGCTTCACGCTGTATCCCGCATATAGCAGGGTAGGGAGAGTGAACGTAAGAACCTATAAGACACACCGTTCCCACTCTTCAAGCCGTATCCAGGCATTGCGTGCCGAGGGCGGAACTCAACGCCGCACTTTGCCTTTGAAAAGATTTCAAAACCCCAGGAAATTAAATACTAAACTTTTACATTTCCTGAGTGGGAATCGAGCCCACAACCTGTCGCATTTTATATATAGTCGCTCGTTTGTGCCTTTGTTACCACAGGCGTTGTGAAAATAGTTTAATCCTTTTATCACTTGAGTGGCATTTCAATCCACCACCAATTGTGTTGGATACTGATAGTCTGTTATAGTTAGAATTGTGCCACAGTGGCCTCTTATAACTGAATGTTTTTTTTTTAACTTCACGCTGTGTCCCGCATATAGCAGGGTAGGCAGAGGGAACCAGAGCACCTAGTGTTAAGACACTCCATTCTATTTCAACAATTCCGTTCTCCACTTTCCGCCGAATTGAGGCTTTTATATATTTTAAACACCATCGAATAGGTGATGGAAAGTCAACAGCATTTACTCAAACAGATCGACAGAACATCTGTGTATACTAAAAGATATGACCCAGATGATGAAACATATAGAAAATGATGTTATATTGTTGAAATAAAGGTTTTACTTGCTAACTAGTACAGGGCTTTCCACGTGAACAGTTTTCCTTCATAAAAAAACTAAGTAATAATTTGAATCTTGTGGCACTTTTAAATTTGATAATTGGATTTGAAGCAGTTCTCCTTATCTAATCGTCATTCGTAAATTGGCAATCCTATAACTCATCAACTCATATAGTTGGTACTATAAAAATATTTTGTGATTTGAGATGATTAATGTGATGTTCTAGATCTTCGTTGCCAACCTAGAGGATACAGATGAAGGGAAGGACAATGTAGTAGTCCATATCGAACCACCACATTTTGGGGGAAAGGGGATGGGTGGGAAAGAGGAAAGCTCCGGCTTACATGCCATCGAACTGAATACATCATAAAGATATTTGGCGGTCTGTCTTTGACATGATAGTGGTCGCGAGCCAGACTTGAGGACGATCCTCCCTAACACCAAACACTATTAATACTAGAAATAGGCTTAAACTTGTCATGAGTTACAGACTCGACTGCATCGAGTCCGTAATTCTTTTATGGCATGTATGTATGCTTTTACAAAAGAATCCCAGAAACATCCGAGAATATTCCATTTCACAATTTTAAAAAATAGTGAAAGGACGTTTGTGTGTTAAAGGTTGTTATCTAATAAATCATTGTATTGTCCCCGTTGATGCGTTAACAACGCGGTGTCTTTATCAATGTATGTATATGTCACTTTATAAAAACATGGATGTCAAGCGGTGGTAGTGCGTGTAACATTTATTTTATTAATTTAATATAGTTTTTATGCATTATTTAATAAAAAAATGTTAACATTCTGAACTCCTTCGCTATATGAATATATATTCTATATATGAATATAAGTGTGCCAAGTTTCATGCTCCTACGTCCGCGTAATTTTCGTAAAAAGGGGTACAAAGTTTTTGCTTCACGCATTTATATATAGATGATTATTAGTAATAAACGTTTTACATACATAGCTTCACGCTGTATCCCGCATATAGCAGTGCAGGCAGAGGGAACCTAGTGTTTTTTTTTTTTTATACCACGACGGTGGCAACAAGGCACACGGCCCACCTGATGGTAAGTGGTTACCGTGGCCTATGGACGCTTGCAACACCAGGGGCATCACTTACGCGTTGCCGACCCTTCAAAAACCTATTTATTCCCCTTTTGAAGAATCCCATATTGTAGCCCTCTGGGAAAACGTCAGCAGGGAGATCATTCCACAATTGGAGAGTCCGCGGAAGAAAGTTCCTTTGAAATTGAACTGTAGACACTCCATTTCCCACTTCCCGCCGAATTTGAGGAATTGCGTGCTGAGTGGCGGAACTCAACGCCGCTCTTTGCCTTGTTACCAAACCCAGGAAATGAAAAATTCCATTTCCTGGAGTGGGATTGCAATTATTACTACGATAATTAGTAATAAACGTTTTAATTAAAGCGAATCAAGGAACTTGTAGTTAGTAGACTTTAACCGTGAACGTCACTGTGACGTTATTTAATAGTTGTTTATTTTAAAGATAAGAATGTTAACATCAATGTGATGTATCTCATTTCCACTAAATATTTTGTTTGTGATCCCAACTGGGGCAAACAAAACTAAATATTTAAAGAAAACATGTTTTTTCACGCTGTATCCCGCACACAGTAGGGTAGACAGAGGTAACCAGAGAGCCCACTGCTAAGACACTCCGTTCTCTTTTAACGTTTCCGTTCCTCATTCGTCGCCGAATTGAGTCATTGCGTGTTAAGTGGTGGAACCCGACGCCGCGCTTTGCCTTGTTACCAGAGCGAGGAAATGAAAATAATAAATGTTATTTAATATTTTTTTTCCTCCTTTCAATATACTCTCCTTTCTGTGGGCACGGACTGTCTTGTAAACAGACTAAGCGCGGTGTTAAGTTCCGCCATTCAAATAGTATTTAGTTCTAGCGAAAAGTTTGTATTATATGGAAGGTATATAAAGACAAATCTTTTTTTTTTTATGGAAAGGACAAGGCAAACGAGTGTTCTGGTCACCTGATGGTAAGTGATACGATCAGGGGTACTACGGTCCCGTGTAACACCATAGGAGCTACAGGTGCGTTACTGGCCTTTGAGGTGGGAATATGCGCGCTTTTTGAAGGTTCCCATGTCGAATCGACCTAGAAACACTGCCGTAGGTAGACCATTCCACAGTTCAGTGACACGTGGAAGGAAATTCCTACGAAACCGCACAGTACTTAATTGCCACGTACTGCGTTGCAGTGGCCAGGTGATTTGGCTGGTATTTAAGCTTGTGATGTACTGTGCGGTTAGAAAATCCTGCGGCAGGAATCAGGTCAAACAGTTCCTCAGAACACTCCCTGTGATATATGTAGTAGAGAACGCACAACGCGGACACGTCTGTACGCAACGCCAAAGTATTAAATTTTTTAAAGATTATTGGGTCCCTAACGAATCGAATGGCTCTGCGTTGTATGCAAAAACTAAACGGATTTCAATTTTTATCTTTACACGGCGTTGAGTTCCGTAACATAACCTTTACATAATATTTCACAAAGTTTTATGCTTCTATGTATACAGGATACGCGTTAAGATTTAAATTATTATCTTTTTGTATGAGAAGTCGGGTTAAAATATTAAGATAAAAACAGATACGTGACGTTGCGTATATCGTGCACAGTTATCGTGGGCGGTGACAGCGGAAATCCTTTTTTATTTATTTTCTTGACCAACTTAAAAAGAAACGCCTGTTTTGGGCGTACAGGGCACAAACGTGCGTAAATAAACGACAGTTGTGGGGGTTCGATTCCCACTCAGAAATATCACAAAAATATTAGTAAATAATTAAAACTAAAATGTTGACTAGATAATGTCAAGTGTCGGGTTATTATCGTGACGGTGTGTGCGTTTTACAAAAATAGTCATCTGAGGACCCTTTTTTCTGCCATCACGCTGCATCCCGCATTTAGCAGGGTAGGCAGAGGGAAACCTGAGAACTGGCCATTTAATAATTTCATTTCCTGGCGTGGGTATCGAACTCCATAACCTGTCGCGTTTACAATCATACGCTTGTGCCTCAAGACACACGACAGGCTTTGAAAATTTATCAATTACAATTATCTAGATTTATTATAATGCATTAGATTAACTTTTAACCAAACTTTATTTTTATATATTAAATACCTTTTTTTCTATTATTAGTATCGTTCTGCAGACAAAGGAATAACGCGGAAGGATAAAAAGCTATAGTGGGTCAGCGCAAAGCGCGGTAAAGAGTTCCGCTTCAGCACGCATCGCTCATTTATGGAAAGTGGGGAACGGAGAATCTTTAACAATAGGTCTCAGGGTTCTCTTCTGCCTGCCCTGCTATATGAGGGATACAGCGTGAAGGTTTAAAAAAAAAGCTATATAGTAACACCCAGAAATAAAACAGTCAAAATAAAAACCTCCTTTATTTGCAATTCGGTTAAAAGCTACACGTTATCATCTAAATAATTTAGATAAGTTTTTATATAATAATGAAAGTTCATAGAAATGCAATTGCACTTCGCTCATTGATAAGCGTTACTGATAACGTATCCTTGTGGACTTTTGTAACTGATTGCGTTGGAAGGATAAAAAGAATCGCTTTGAAATACTATACATACATACATAGCTTCACGCTGTATCCCGCATATATCAGGGTAGGCAGAGGGAACCTAGTGTTAAGACACTCCGTTCACCACTTTCCGCCAAATTGAGGCATTACGTGTTGAGTGGCGGCTATGCCTTGTTACCAAACCCAGGAAATGGAATTTCTTGGAGTGGGAATGGAACCCAAAACTTGTCGCGTTTACTAATTAATTTCATACTTCTCCGTATGATATTTAGGTAGGAAAAATATTAGTGATGTAATTATTCAGTTTTCTTCAATTTCCCAGTATCTTGTTTGGCGATTTTGAACATTCCACGTAACATCTTCTTTTTAAGTGGACGGTCGTGGCGCAAAGGTACAAGCGTGTGATTGCAAACGCGACTTGCGGGTTCGATTCCCATTCAGAGGAACGAAAGTGCGGTGTTGAGTTCCGCTATTCAAGTGCTTTAAATTCGGACCAAAAATTAGAAAATACAGCGTGAGGCATTTAAATAATTATAATCATAATGATAAATAAATATCTTAGTTCTTAGAACAGGGAGACAATTGGTTGTAGGTCGATTCCCACTCGAGGAAATGATTATGTAAAAATTACTGTCATTTCTTCGCTCTGGTAATTCCTAATTTATATGTCAATGGGTCCATAAATTACTTACTACTATAATATGTATTTTTTGCAGTTATACGCTTTTCCGCCAACAGGGAGGTTAGAGAGGCCGCTTTTCGTTCGTTTGCCTACTCCTTCCCATAAAAAAGGTCGCCAACCTCGGCTATAGGCAGTCGAGAAGAAACACCATGAGATTTTAGTGGGTATCAGTGACGAGGGGTGAAACTTTTAATTACGCAAGCCGGTAAATTTAGAGAAGCCGGTATATATTTAGGGAAGTCGGTAACTTTTAGAGAAGCCAGTATAGGATGTAAAGGTATTTAGTAATTACACTTTTTTTAGGCGCCATACTTGTATTTTAAAAATTAATTGTATTGACGGTCTACATTCGCCTGTCCCGAGTCCCAATCGGGCAGGTAATGTAACACTATTACCTCACGGTAAAAAAAAGGAATAGTCAGTAGAACCTAGTGTCAAGACACTACGTTGCAGTGGCGAGGTCTATGCAACACGGTTGACATCGGCTTGCTTCTATATTAATAAAACAAGTATGAGAGCTTGAAAAAAAAGGTCGCCAGGGAAATGTGAAGTTCAAATTGTAATTAGGTTTGTAAAAAAATAAGGCCAAGAAAGGTGTGAGAGCTACAAAAATAGGTTGCTAGATAAATATTGGGTGTAAAATTGCAAACAAACAAGCTCTGACTATCTAAAAACTGTGTAACTACTAAATACCTTTACATCCTTTACTGGCTTCCCTAAATATACCAGCTTCTCTAAAAATTACCGGCTTCCCTAAATATATACCGGCTTTTCTAAATTTATCGGCTTGCCTAACAAAAATGTTCACCCCTCGCTACTGCTGCGTTGTCTAATTTTCGCCCGAATGCGAAATATTTCGTGTAGCATAGCGTAACTTAACGCCGCACCTTGTTCTTACTAATTTGAACCCATAGCTAGTTAGGTTCAAGATTCATATTTCTGGGCAGATCGAATGTATGTCAATCACTTTTGCTCTTATCTAAGTACATGTACCTATATTACTAAGAAGAGTCTTCCTTATCACGAATAAAGTACTTAACTTACTATCAGAGGTGACTTTTGTAATTGAAAGCTTTAACAACGATAAATTATTTTACAATAATTAAAAAAGCCTGTCGTGGCGCAGAGGCACAAGAGTGCGACTGTAAATACGACAGGTTGTGGGTTCCCACCCCAGGAAATGGAATTTTTCATTTCTTGGGTTTGGTAACAGGGCAAAGCGCAGCGTTGAGTTCCGCCACTCAACACGCAATGCCTCAATTCGGCGGAAAGTGGAGAACGGAGTGTCTTAACAGTAGGTTCCCTCTGCCTACTCTGCTATATGCGGGATACAGCGTGAAGCTATGTATATGTACAATAATTAAAAAAAACGATTTCAAATAAAATAAACTAAAAAGTGCAGTTTTATGAATACATTAAAAAACTCATCAGATCTTAATTAAAACTAGTGTCCCGGTTGACGCGTTAACAACGCGTTGCTTAGCACCATTAGTATATGTCACTTTATAAACATGGATGTCAAACCATGGTAGTGTGCAAAACATTTATTTTATTAATTTAATATATTTTTATGCATTATTTTAAAAAGATATTATCATTCTGCACTCCTTCTCTATATAAACTATAAGTGTGCCAAGTTTAATGCTCCTCCGTCCGCGTAATTTTCATAAAAAAGGGTACAAAATGTTTCTTTCACGTATAGATGTGTAGAAGGACCCTCAGGGAGTGTTCGGACGTGTTCTGTGTGTTTCAACGTATCGTGGCACTTCTATAACTAGCACTTACACCCGGATTTTCACAGTGTGAACCGAAATGGATAGTTTAGATGCACCGACTCTAAGCTACAGGAAAATGGATATAACAGCAGTATCCTCGGACTACGTTAACACCGAGCGCGGTAGTCGAAACCCAAACGTCTCATACAAAGTTGTTAAAGAAGACAGGATTATGGAAGAGATTCGGGAGCTTCGCTTAGAAATGAAAGTTCACATGGACAATCAGAGTAAAAAGTATGAAATACTATTAAATAGATTTATTAATACTGAGACAGAACTACAAGAATTAAGAAAAGAAATGAAGGTACTTCAAGAAAAAGTAGATAAAGTGCAAATTTTGGAAACAAATGTAGAAAATACAGTTCGAAAGAGTGAAAAACTAGAGAGCAACATGGTTGGGATAAGTCAAACAGTTGATACAAATGAGAAAGCTTCCTTACAAAAAAGGACTATTCAATCATTTGCATCGGTAGCGAATCTGAACCAAAACCGGGTAGTTAGAAATAAGTTCTCAACGAAGCAAACAAGTGTGGCCACGAAACCATCTAATAAATCGATTTCCGAAAAAAGTACAATTGTGCAGGAGATACCCGAACCAAAGCAAGGAAGAAATAATTCTGAACAAGTTATCGAAACTGAGGATAAAGAACCTCGAAAAGATGAAAACTGGACAATAGTTAATAAAAAGAAGAAAAGCAAATACCCTAACACTGAGGTAAGGAAAGGTGGAAGGACGAGTGCAGTAGAGATCAAGGGGACTGAACGGAAAAAATTTTTGCATGTGTGGCGTCTTCACAAAGAAACTACGATTGAAAATTTAGAAAAATACGTGAAGAATATATGCGGAGAGGAAGTACCAGTCACAGTAGAAAGAATCAAACATAAGACGGAAAGAGATTATTCTTCCTTTATTATTGGTGTACCTGAACGAAATTATGACACTTTATATCAACCGGATAATTGGGCTGTAAACATCGAATTCAGTGAATGGATATGGTTTCGTAGAACAACCAAAAAACCATAAAATAAATACCACAGCTGTTCAAATTTATTACCAAAACGTGAGAGGCTTACGTACGAAATTAGAAGAATTCTATCTAGGTGTGTCATCTTTAGGGGCCGATCTTTTCGCCATTACTGAGACAGGCTGCAACGAATCCATTCACGATGCAGAACTTGTTCCGCCAGGATACACAATAATTCGCTGCGACCGCGCGGATGGACGAAAGCAAGGCGGCGCGTGTCTTGTGGCCACACCGCGTTTAGAACTTCGGCAAGTGTCGAACACAAATTACGTCAACATCGACGACAAAGTGTTCGAACTGGTCAGTGCATCCGTTTACTTGCATAACCGATTTTTATTTTTATTGTGTGTTGTTTACATACCGCCGAACAGTTGTGAGGAGGATTATATGATACTGTTTAGGATAATAGAACAACTGTGTAGTAAATATCGTGATATCGTCGTTATTGGTGATTTCAATATGCATTCCTGTTCTATAAATGTATGTAATTATTTTGAATATTTTCTATCTTATTGTGAATTTACTCAGTGTAACACGGTCGTTAATTGTAGTAATCGGTGTCTAGATTTAGTGCTTAGTACGTTT